>JAJHUT010000124.1:0-161290 GCA_020916435.1 Oxytropis ochrocephala
GCGTTTATGCTTCGTTTCAGACACGTATTGCTAGTAATTGGAATGAAGAATATTTCCAATCTCGACAAATGAAATAATAGCATGAGAATTTGATCGCCAAATTTGCTGTAGAATGAACGCATGAGAATAACAGGCACTGTTCCGGTGGTGGTAGAAACAACAGCACGACAGGAGTGTGAGCGCCAGCGCAGTGTTCGGGATCAGATAAACACCGTCATCACATAAATTCTGTAAACAAAGACACAAAGTTTTTCCCCTCAATTTAATGATATCCCTGCAAATGCTTACACTTATGGAGGATGAGGAAATTAATAAGAAAAGATAATAACGAGATGATACTACTAGAGCAGAGATGAGATTGTCACACACAGAGATCAACATAAGGCTGCTTGTTTGCTCCAAATTGACTTTTTAGCGGGTTTATAGTACAAATCTCATACAGGGTAACAAAGATCATCATAATATCAAACTATTATTTGAGCACGACAAATACAGAAACTTGTCGTATTGGTGATGACTTGACACGCGATCCCACCGATCAGATTACCCTCGAGTGGTTTGTTCAATCGACCCCACCAACCGCTGACTTTGCCGCCACGTTCCACCAAAACAAATCGTCGCCCGTCAGCACTTTCTTTGTCTTAACGAACACAATGATGGCCGTGGATTTTATTCTCACCAATCAGATTGGAACAATACTAAATATTTGCAATATTTGGTTGTGGTGGCTCTCGACTTTTTTTTTTACACTTGTCTATAGCCAGCATAGTGGCTCAGGAATCAATCAATAAGTCCCTTTATCTCTGTCTATCTGGAAGTCTGGATGCTCCTACGTTTAGGAAAATGATAGATTTATATGTCGCTCATCTGATGCTGACTAAGGTAAATGGTCCATCACACTGAAAGCCGATATCGGTATCGATCTCATCTCTTCTCGTCTGCAAAGGAACTCCGATGTAACACACATTATACATGCGCCCAATATGTTGATTAGATACCAGAAGAACGGAGTCAGGTATAGATCCGGAGTAATACAAAACAACCAATAAGTGGATAATATAATATGACAGAGAAGTCCAAGCCCAGAGATTTTTGATCGTTCCACAAATAACACCAATAGGTAGCGCTCACGAAGGCATTCGCCAAGTGGGCCAGGACAATCATATTAGCTATACCCAGATTCGAGCATCTATCAATACAATAATTCGTGGGTGATAGTTGAAACAAAATAAGTATCTAGTTAGTTGTTTGTCGGCCAACAGGTGAATGTTTTTACAATAGTGTCTCGTAACTTGCCGTACTTACCCTGTGGTCAGAATATAAACTTGACGGAGGGCGAGAAGCCTGAAAGACTGGCGGCAACCAACACTGAAGTAAACACAATGAAGCATAGCTAAATGATTGTACTGTAATGAATTTGTGGTAGATGATGAGACTTGGGTCCCATCTTGTACCACCACGGAACTTGCCGGCCGCGAGATGTTGCGACGGACAATGGCTGGCAATGTGGTCTATTACGTAGTCCGAATAGGTGTGCCTTGTTGGCTTATTGCCTGTTAATTAATATCATTGGTTTGGTGAGTCAGTTCCATGTGTATCAGACAATATCTATTGTAATATCCAGAGTCGAATGGATACAGCTGATTTCTGAGCTGAGGAATTTTCTCGCCGAACACAAAGCGCACGTTGCGTTCGTTCGAGGAGCCAAACTGGCGGTGTACGGGTTTCATATAGACGCCGATGACGGCAGCAGTGGCGGCGCGCTGAGGTTGTTAACGTCGACAGTTATTTGGTTTTCGTCCCCAGAATGTGTAATCTTCTACAATGTAAATACAGTCTTCGAGAGGCATCCTTGACTAGAGCCAACACCTTAGAGAGAACTGATGCTATCAAGGTAATCAAACGTCCATAGCCGGCGTGGAATTGTCTGTCCTGACATGCGGGAGTATTAGGTCGACGGGCATTGTTGTTCACATCAACACCGGCTTGATGGAGGTTCATGAATTTGAAACGGACAAATCAGGAAGTCGCCTAAGTGGAAAGGATTGGACAGTTCGAGGAACAGACGGACAGAAACAAGCAAAGCAAACAAAACGACATTCGGGTGTAATGGCCTTCGGCCAGTTGATTTGTTCGCACCGGCCTATCTGGTGGTCCTTTTTGTGTGTAAAGTCAGTGGACAACTTGAGGCAGACCTAACACCGTTAACTGACATCAAGTCCACTGATACGATCGGTGATGGGCCGTGGCGATTGTCGTCGTGTATTATGTGTCCCAGGGGAGGATTATAAGGAAAAGGTGGCTCGTTCTAGTGGCCACCATGAAGGTCTAGTAGTTTTGTCTGGCCGCAGAGGTGATCACTTGGCCGTGTCTGTCAATCGGAGACGAACAATCTGGAGGTGCCAAAAGGCTGGCGCGGAGGCAGATTTCACTATTATATGTAATTATGATTATCGTCTCATTGCACTACTTGAATCCAGTTTATATTGATCCGCCTCGCTGTCGAGTGGCCACTACTAACTTCATGGCTGGCCTGATTAAGGGATTGACCGAGCAAAAACACATACACACGACTTGACTCGACTTCAGATGAGCTCCATGAGAAGCAAAAACAACAACAATCATAATAATAATAATGACATGCCATTGGACGTGCACCAAGCGAAGAGGCAGGTAATAAATTGTTCTCAGTGAAGTTGTTTTAGTTGTTTGCGTTGTTCCAGTCGCGAGCATATTGGACATTTCATTAATATATACATGACACTCTTTGACTTATTATAATGAAGCGGCGACTTCGGAGAAGGAAAGAGCAAAGGTGAACATGATGTTTGTAATCGCCATACAGGTAGTTGTAACGACATTTAGCGAAGTCGACAACAACCTCTACAATGACGACACAGACAGCCGAGCCGCCGGCGGGAAGTTGCTTTCCACTCGGGCAACACCTGATGGTGTTTCTCATCGTCATTGGGGGCGGACATAGTGGCTACCAGCACTGTTTGTCTACTGTGGTGGCTTGTTTGTATTCTACTCTGGCTGCCAGCAGACTGTGGCGGGTGAGCATCGGCTGGAACAACAAAATAACCTTTCGTCTAACAACAACACCATCATCATCATCGGCATCATCAATAAAACTGATCTATGCGACTTGAACAAACAACCACTCGCAGTAACCCAGATGGCTTGCCTCCTATACAGCCTCAACTTGGTCCTGTTCAATGCCCCGGCCAATGTGTTGTCTAGGGTTTTCTAGTAAAGAATGCCACTCCAACATAGAGAGAGAGAGAGAGAGAGAGAGAGAGAGAGAGAGAGAGAGAGAGAGAAGACCAAACAACGAATTTTCTCCCTCTGGTAGCTAGCCGAATCACCTGATTTTCTGCAGGAACCACTGGCTGCCTATACATCAAACCATCAATTGCGTCGTGCGTGCCATTAGTTGGTTAACATTTGCGGGGCCGAGGGCGGCTAAAAACACCGGCACGAACTGACTGGTGAGCTTCACCTTTGGGTGGAAGGCATCATTTCGAAGTCATCTAAATAAATTTGGCTGATCGACAACGACAGCGACAACAACAACAAAATTGAGTAAGTAAGCCGGCCTTAAATGTAATTTTCCATGTGGTACCACCACTGCAAGTTGTTCTCTAGTTGATGTAACCATAAAATTTTCAGTTGCATCATTGATTTTTCTCATGTTGTTGCTATTTTCATGCTCTTCTTCTTCTTCTTCGGTCGGTTTTGTGTTTCTGCCCCTCGCCATTGTTTGTCCAAAGCCCTCAGACCATCTGCACGCATTACCCACCAGCAAAACAAACAAGACTAGGCCCGGCCCGCCCGGCCACCACTGAGATACCAGAATGCAGGTGCATGACATTACCTCCAGTTGGCTGATCTCGATGGCTGGCTAGTAAGCGGGGGTAAATAAGCCACCAAGTTGCATTAATAATCCGCCGCCATTTCTGGTTAATATATTTATATCCATGTGCGTTTGGGAATGTCACCAGGCCAGTGTTGTTTGTTGCTGTTGTTGTTCCATGTCATGTTGGCCCATATCAGGCGCAGGCCGCGATGTGTCGTTGCCTGTCCCCATTTGCAACCTCATTCGCCGCTGACCAGCCGCTGACCAAGCAACTCGTTACCGCTGCCGGTCAGATGTGGGCAGATTAATTTTGATTATCTTCGTTGCCATCGTTGGGGCCTGACTTTCATGCATCAATTTGCTGTTGATTGCAAGTGTGCGTGTCCACTACTTTCGCCTGATGGCCTCAGCCGGGCCACTGTAGTAGTTGTTATTGTTCCTGCTCTACAATCATCATCATCGGCTGGGCATAGATCCTCTAGAAGGTCGGCTTAGTCGGCTTAATGAGTGTGAGAGATTTAACATATTATTTCTATTTTTATGTTCACTCCTTTTGTCATGCCGCCGATCCTTAGTGTGAGTGTGAAACTGGCCATAGGCCTCATAGCCACCGAAGGCCAGCCTGGCCGTAGTATGTGTTCGAGAGGCTTCTATAAAGTGAGCTGGGCGGCCGATGTGCACCAGCTGGCGTGACGATAAAACAGGAGACAAAGCGGGCCAGAGTTTATCTCTACTATCACCACGAAGCGGCCCTATCCCGAGTATTTTGGCCTTGTCGTTGTTGGCTGACACTAACACTAACAACAAGACACGTGAGCCTGGTCGTTCTGGTGGCCGCCGCCATGGTCGTCGTCGTCGTCGTCGTCGTCTTCAGCTCGACATGACATCTCTAAAAGAGGTCATAACTCATCGTGGCATAATCAAATGTGGGTCCCTACAGTCTAGTGCATGAAATATTTCCCTGGATTTGTGCCAGTTGTCGATGTTACTTCTACTGCACTGAACCAATCAAACAAAGGCCTCTCGCGGAGTATCACAGTCTTCGCATGATATAGGCCGCCGCCTGACACAATTGCTCTTTCGGTTGTTACTAGCAGTACAAGTTGTTTCCAATGTTAAATGATATAGTGAATCCATTCAGTTAGACTGGCGGCCATGGCCGCTGCCGTCGCAGATTGTCGGACTAGCTTTCTCATAGCTGGCTTCGGCACAGACAACGACACATATCGAGGCCAGCCATTTTGGGGTGGGCGAGAGCACCATCGACTCACGATCATTGTGTGATTTGTTCATATAAATGGACGCTGTTTTTCCTGTTAGATGGATTTTAGATCAGAGCCAGCACACAAACGACCACCGACGTGACCTTTGGCGTATCATCATTACTTTGCTCTGACTTTTGTTGGCTCAGCGGTCGAGCCTCACTGGTAGACAGTCAATTCCATCATCCGTGTGTCTTCCTGAAATCGAATTATATTTACATCTCTAATTCTTACTACATACAGTTACTAGATACATAAATTTATACATCGCGACAAGCTTTCGACTTGAGGTAGTTTATGTGAATTTAATGACCTGTCTTTTTCTAATTATTCGCCGCCGAATTTGTCCATTAGTGCCCGTAATGGGTCCCATGCACGCGCAGGCCGGACGGGCCCAAAGGCGTGTCCAGCTCGGAGTCGGCTGATGCGCGTGCAAAGAAATTATAAATTCGCTCTGAGATACTCGCCCTTGAATTTGGCTGTACCGTCGACTTGGGCCATCCCAGACTACAAGTATTTTATAGAAGGCAATCCCCTAATGAACTGGCCAATAATCGAGACGTACCTTCTGTCTCCCTCCCTATTGCGTAAATATATGGCTACACCAGGCTAGGCGAGATGTATGAGGCCGACACACCAATCATCTCACCTTCCAATAGATGAGAGGATTTCGGTACCATTATTGTGTCGAATTTGTCAGAATTTTTCAGAGCCGAGAGATTATCACATCGTCGCCCACTGCCAAGATTGCAAGGGCAGTGTACATGTCAATGTAGATGAGCACCACCAATACAACGGCGTATTTCTGGTAGTCGAAGTTTACCTTGATATGAATCGATAGTTTTGGTTTACCAATATCCCTTCGTGGAACTCATTTTGGCAGCCATGAGTTGGATAATTCTGAACAGTGTCAATCATGACTCGGATGCTGAACACATATCCGTCGCCATCAATCATTCTTAAATGGTGCGTCTCAGAAGCGGTTGGATCCAAATGAAACCTGTGTTGTTCTTTATTCAGCAACAAGATCGGGCTTCTCCTGTGTCCTTTAACTCGACAGTTTATTCCAAAACTAATAGCGGCAGACGATTTGATAATTCCACAAAACCGACGTTAACTCTAAGAAATGTTTCCTTGTAGTGACGAGCACTGTCGATTGGGTATTTGTTTTATTTGTATGGCTACCAAATTTAATCAGAATTGGCCAGGGTTTGACCTTATTCGCCAAAAGTCAACAGCTCAGACAGGAATCAACATTGCTGATTCATCCAGGAGCTTTCGCAGCCAGTGTCCAGTAGAAGAGGTTGGTACTAATGGCTATCGTTATCGTTGTTCAAAAGGATGGAGGTCTATTGCGACTGGAACACCGAGCAAGTCGCATAGTCATTCTGCAGCAGTGGCATAGGCGGCGGCGGCGGCGTCGAAGGGTGGTGGTCGTTTTGAGCTGATGATGCAAATGTTAGCGAGCTGGCGCCGGCAGAATTCAATTAGTTTATGGCGCCGGCGAAGGCAGACGAGCAAGTATTAGAGATAAGAGCTTCGTGATTTGAATTGCCAGCCGCCGCTGGGGGTGACCGGCAACTCGGTGCTTCCATTCTCTATATTTATTTTCAATACCCTCCGGTCTGATTGGAAGCCGGATGGGCCTACAGGAATGCTTGGGCCTTCTTCCAACTGATTAGTTGGCCGCCGTGGAGGGGCCGCGAACGGAAGCAAACTGCGAGCGGATTGAGTGGAAATGAAATTATTGGCTGACTGGCAGATTTGCCGAGATTGGCTCTGATTTTTGCATTAGTATTTGGTGGCCATGGTGGTCGTATTGGCATAAATGGTGGCGGTGGTGGTAGTTGTTGTCGGTTGAATTTGCATTTAAAAGCAAAGCAAAATTGATAGACGGCCACAATAGATTTGTATGTGTGCGTATAATTGCCTCGTGTTGTTTTATATTTATTTGGCGGCCTGATTTTCTGAGAACTGAAAGGAGGAAGAGGAGAAGAATGCCATGAGGAAGAGAAAAGAAGATTTCGCTGATCATCGTGACAGCCAGTGGATAGCAGTTGTTTTCCTTTGGTTTCCTTTAGTGCTCGGCCACAGCCGGCTCGAGGCTTGTATTGAGCTGCGGACATGAACGTTGATGTCTTGTTTTCTATGGAGCAATGGGAGGCTCGACGAAGATGAGATTATCAACTTTGACTGTGTAATTCCTGGAACCAGTGATGAGAACAAGAAGAGCCAGGACAACAATGGCAGCGGAGAGATTGAAGAGGGAATACAAGAAGATAATTTCGATGGCCGACGGAGGCTAGTCTCTCACTCCGGACAATGAAAGTCTATGTGTTATGGGGCGCGATTTTCTTCATCTAAATCTCAAATAAAAACGGAGCTGCCACCAAGAGGACGACGACGACGACGATAACTAGACAAGTCTGGTGGCCGTTCGGGCTGGCTGAGTAATTTGGTCTACCCTGTGGAGTGGTCGTATTGTAGTTGTTGAAGATCTATTACGAACGCGCCAACAAGACAAGTGGCCGGACGAGGCTATCACTTAAGGCCTGGAGCCGACTGGCACGAGAAGGTCTGCCTCGGCGGGACACTCAAACGAGGCCTCATATCTTCTCTCCTCTAGTCGCCAGGGCTAGCCTGGCAACTTGTTCGGGCGGAACACCTAACTACTTTGGCCACCGAGAAAGCGGCCATCGTCGCCGCCGCCGCCGCCACTGTCATAATGAGAGCCTTAGTTGGCGCGAGTTTGTTTTAAGACGACTCTCCATAGTCACTCGACGAGAGTTGGCAGTTTGTTTTTGCCGCCTGGAAGCACGCTTGGAGGCCTCGGCTCGATAGACAACAACGGCAACCACTGCGGCTGTTGTCGTTGTAACGGTAGTAGTGTTAGTAGTTGTTGTTGTTGTTGTTGTTGGGCTCTGCCGGTGAGTGATGGATCTGGCGGAGGTCCCGAGACAGCAGTTCGTCGAATTCTCGCTTGCCCCATCAGACTGGCCGAAGCTCGTGGCGAGCAAAGCACCCGCCGCCTCCGCTGCCTCCAAAAATGAATACTCAACACCATCACCAAAAAGCAACTAGGCATTCCGTTAGTGGGCCATTGTTGTTCAGCTTATCATGGCGAACTCTACTGAGAGGCTTACGAGCATAAACCGCGGCCGAACGGCAGAGTGGTGGCGGTGTAGGTGGCCTCGATGAAGGGACTTACTGTAGAGGCGATGATGGCTGATGAGTCGAGAGGGGAGAGGGGGCCATTTAGCAGTTTCAAGGCCGGCGCTGGCTGAAACAAAGAAAAAAGGTGACGGGCCCAAAGTCGAGACGAAATTTCAAGAATGCGTTTGCTAGCAACAGAGGCAGCCTATCGGATCATCATTATCATCATTATCATCATCATCACTGTGCAAGCAACTTGGCTGCTGTTCGGCTAATTGTTTTTCACGCCAGATTTGGCCCGAACGCCAACGATCGGCTTTCAAACTATGTTCATCGACAGAAATGACGAAATTGACTGCTCGGCTGACTTTGTTTATCCTCTCAGGGGTTGGCTGAGAGGAGAATTCTATTAGGTATAGCATTAGCTCCAGGCGAATGAGTCTTTTCAGATTTTGGCGAAAACAAGCGACCAAAGTGGTCAACAACACTTAATTAAGCGCCTCCAAAGCCATTATATTTGTATGGACCTTCGGGCCTCCTAAGTGATCGAATTATTATCGCCATCTAAATGACAGATATATTCTGGGCTGGCCAACTGAATGGCTAACTGACTGGATAAATGGTTGGCTGGAGATTCACGTCATTTACAGTCGCAGAAACTGTCGCGTAAACACAGCGCAATGAATGAGGCCGCCGGCCAATTCAATTAACGCAAATGTTGTCCAGTCGGGCCTTGTTTTCCTAATCAAATGTATAACGGAATATAATTCCATCAGCTTTGTTGTTGTTGTTATGGTTGTCGTTGAGTCGACTGCCAACATTCTTTGGCCTCTTTCAAGACTCGAATGCGGTGTCTAGATGTATCCATCGAGCGCTAACGAGGCCCACGTCAGCCGCCCACCACGGCCACGCCCAGTCACGTCGGCCGAGGCCGAGCCGCTTATCCATGGCGCGGCCGAGATAGCATAACAACGATGGTATCTCGTCGTCCGCACTGTACTGGTCTGGTCTGGTTTGTGGAGGTTTCGGAAGTCTGCCGGAAACGAGTCCTCGGCCGATTGTCAGCTCGAAGACTCGACTCACGTAGAGCCGCTGGTCTCCTGGTGTTCTGGCTAGACTCGAGCAGGCGTAGGGGTAAAGTTTATTTATTTATCTGAGGCTCCAGTCTGGCCTGCTACGAGCATTGGAAAGGGTTGAGCCAGCGTAAGAGCTACAATAATACCGACAACGAGGCGAAACTTTGTCGAGCGCCGGCCGTGACAATCCTGCGATATCGGCCGGGAAACAATGACGGCCTAAGACGTCGGCGGCGAGCCAGTTTAGATTACATCTGACGGGGCCTCCCAATCAAGCGGAGACAGCCAGACGAGCAGCCTGGAGAGAGAGAGAGAGAGAGAAAAATACTTATTGTTATTTCGGCCACGCCGGAGGTGGGCGTGAAATGTTTCACCTTTGACAAAGCTTCAAGCTTGTTTGTTGTCGGACGGAGTTGGGCTGGGCCGAGCCAACATTCGGCACGACACGTATTTGTTGTTTTTTGCTGCATTCGGCACCACGTCAGTGGAGTCTTTCACCTGGCGACAGACCCGGAAATTGACGTAGCCGATGGAATTGTGGCGGGTACAAATCGCGGCCACTTGTTTTCACGTCGTCTGCTCGCCGCGAGCTATAATCTTTCCAACAACTGGAAATCTTGTGTTCGACGCCGTTGCAGCCTCCACTTATCAGCCACGACTGTCAACCAGGACAGTCGAGCCTAGTGGATTCTAGTGGAGCCTAGTGATGCTCGTCACCGCCCGCACAATTTGCGATGCAAACCTGGCGCCCACGAGACACCGTAGGACGATGGATGTGGCTTCAGATTGCAAATGACGTAGCTGCCAGATTGTCTGGCTGCCGGCGATGGAGTTGGGCTCTTCGGAGAGAGAAGTAGAGACGAGGACACTCGAACACACACACACACATTTGAATTGATTAAACTCACGATGAATCTCGCCGGCGGCCCGCAAGACGGCCTAGAGCCTCAAGACGCCGACAAACCCCAAACACAATGCCATTGGTGTGTGGCCGTCTCGTGTGGGCGGCTTCAACCAACAACAACAACAACAACAACAACTGAAGCGGGCAGCCTCGCCAATCGATCTGAGTGCGTTGTGGCTACGGACAGTGCAAAGTGGGGAGAGGCTCGTCCTCCAAACACCAAGTCGACCAACTCCACCACCACGACGGCCTTGGCGATCAGGCTGGGCCTTCGGGAGCCGCCCAAGTTGTTGCTGGCAAGTGTCAGTTGGCCGCGAGTTGTCATGATTGTGGCGCTGGCCCATCTAATCTAGTCGGTGGTCGTCGGAGGGCCGCCAAGATGACGGCCCGCAACTCACTTGGGCCAATCAGTGGCTAGGCCTGGGCGTTTGCTTTATGAGTCTGTCGGTGGGCGCGTTCATGCCGACACTTGCGAGTAGGCCTATCCGGAGTGAAGTGTGTGGCGAGGCTCGCTTGGCCGGTGCATTTACTACAATCGGCTTGCCGCCGCCGCCGCCGCATCGAGTGAAACTTTGCAGCAAAATGCAGAGCAGGCCCTCGATGCAACTGGCGTGCCGACCACTTGTCCGCCACTGGCTCGCCAAGGTCGCAGCCAGCCACCGCATAAGACTCGCCCACGAGATTTAATTTTCCGCTGGCCACTCACAGCGCAAGCTGGCGCCGCCGCCACCGCCACCGCCACCGCCGCCTCCGTTGCGCTGCTGCTGCCGTTGCCGTCGTCTCCACTGACGCCACGGAGCTCATAGTAATTTGGCGCCCCCGCCAAACAAGCGGGCAGGCAACCACCGACTGACCGATGAGCGAACGACATCCAGTGCTCATGTAATGTCAAGTGTGTGTTTGTGCTGTCACAAATTGATGGATGTGCCGGCCAGTGTTTTGGCCCGTCGACAGGCCCGACCGCAAGATGGACGCCAGCAGCCAGCCAGTCA
The DNA here is from genome assembly GCA_020916435.1 of Oxytropis ochrocephala. Lineage (NCBI taxonomy): Eukaryota > Viridiplantae > Streptophyta > Magnoliopsida > Fabales > Fabaceae > Oxytropis > Oxytropis ochrocephala. Next base: position 11,247 of record JAJHUT010000124.1, read on the forward strand.
GTCAGTCACTCCAGTCTGTCTGTCTCCGCAAGTGAAGAGCCGGCCAATCCTTGCGGCGGCGAATGTCATTTGGCGGCTGGCGCACGCAATCCGGCCGACTGGTTGCCGGTGGCGGCGTCCCAGTCGGCGCCCCATGTGGAATGTCGTCCATGGGCGACCAGCTAGTTGTGGCGCCCGGCCAAAGACAACCTTCTGATTTGGCTCGTTACTTGTGTCAACTGGTTCTTCCAGTGAAATCCATTCAAACTACTTAAATGTAATTAGAGTTTTGGCCGGCGAACAACAAATTGGCCGACTTCGGCTGGACGCCACTCTGATCGCCAGCGGCAGTTTTCAGTTTAATTCGGCACCCTTTTGTTCTGCTAAATGGGCAATGCTTGAGGCTCACCCATGTCTGGCCAGAGTATGATGAATCCCATCCACTTCAGAAGAGAGAAAAGAGGTTAGATGGTAGAAGACTGGACTGGCAGGTTGCCTCTACTGGACCATGCGGCCTTTGTTTGCCGAGCTGGCTCCAATGAGCGCATGACAGTTAAGGCAAACACTGCCTCTACTGTTTTTGTCCCATCGACGGCTCGCCCTCCAGTTAAATGATAGCTCTAGTGGCTCGAATCATGGCAGTGGCCGTTCGGGCCTAACGATGCAGGATAAGCCGCCTATCCCACGTCCACCTGGGCGCTAATTCGCCCCATTACATTAGCCGCCACCGCGAAACAAAGCCTCTACTCGCCTGCAGCAGTAAGCCGCCTCTACATTATCGACTCGGCTTTGCTCACCTGCGCCATTGAAGTCGACTAAAGTCTTCCTCTCTCGAGGCGCCCCTCCCCACCCTCCTCAACTCCAACCCCAGCGAATAGACTATTTTGAATTCAAGGCCGCCTGTTCAGCCGCCTGAGAGATGGTGGAAGGATCGTCGAGTACACTCGGCAGGCCAACATCGGCAGCCGGCTCCAGCGGAGCTCATCTTTCCGGGCCCATCCGTCTCCCAATGTGTAATGATACGTCTCGGATGGCCAGTGCCGAGAGGGCTATGGCACAATGTTCCGAGTTTCCATTCAATGGACCTCATCTGGCCGACGAGAAGTCCATTTCGCGCCAACGACGAGAAGTAAGAAGTCAGAGTCGGCCAGTGACGAGGCGAGCTGAGGTTGCCAAACTCGGCTTGTCTCAAGGTCATTGTGGTTGTAACTCGGCTGGCACTGGCTTGATTGGAATTGGTTGTCCCATGAAAACGACAACAACAACCACGACGACCATGGCCTCCACTGGTTTGCATGCACACAAGTCCGTCGACCATAAACAAACCTCTACCGTCGGGCGGACATTCATCTCGTGCACTCGGAGTCAAACAAGTGGCCATCGTCGTCGTCGTCGTCGTTGTCGTTGTCGTGGCCTCTTAGTGCGGCAATAAAACCGACGACGAACAATAAAGACCTCCTGCATTGTTAGTCAACTAGCGGTACCAGTCGCCAGGCGCCGCCACCAAGACTCGAGCTCCACTTGCATGAGCTCGGCGCAGGCGCAACCTGCAGGTTCCCCAATCGCTCGGCGAGACTTGGCTTTCGGGCGAGGTTTGGCCATTCCACGTTGGTTCAAGAGAATCGAACCTCTACTTTCGTTTGCCAACGAAACTCGAACTTGAAACTTCTCGTCGTCGTTCCACTATTCCAGCCTGTGAAAACAATATAAGCAATCAATAGAATCTCAATAATAATAGTAATGATAATAATAACAAGCAGACGAAGCGTCAATTTATATGCTCCCACAGTGAAGCGGATTGACTCACAACAAGATTGACAGGCTGCGCCCCGCGCTTCCCAAGAAATCTGATGGACGTGTTTTTGTTCTCGATTTAATAATATTTAATTTAACAACGAAGAACCTCCAAGCTTTCAAGACAAGCTGGCGTCTCAGCTTGGAAGAATATAATGAGCAAAACAGAGCTAATCTAATATTAACGCAAACATTTCGCGCGAGTAAACAAGAAGAGCTCGAAGAGTGAACTTACTACAAAATCTGACACATCCAAAGAGAGTAAAGGCTAGCAAGATGTTTAAAATGGGTTGATCGATGGCCAGGCGAATCCTGGCACCTGGTGGCGGCTCGTCGGGCGGCGGCGGTGGTGGTGCCGGTGGCGGTGCTGGCGGCGGCCCAGGAAACAATCAGGACCAATTAAGAGATAACGTGAACGCCAACAACACTGCCAACAGCAACGAGCAAGTTCGGGTGAAAACTGGCGACGACATCAATGATTTCAGCAAACTAGAACAAGACCCGCGTCTTCCGCTGGCTGAATGTTAGGCAAATATTCAAGATAACCAAGTCGTGGAAGGCCATCGCGAGGACTATGAGCAAGACGGGAACGGCCATGTTCTTAAAGTAGGTGTCAGCTTGATTGATGCGATCGCCTCGCAAGCCATTAGATTTGATTAATTAGGGGAGGGTGGCCACTCCATCCAGATAATGATCATACTAACCAATTAATCAATCACATAAACACATTGATCGAAACATTTGGCTCAGTTTATTCGAACAAAACCAGGACTTGTTCTATCTGTTCAGTAGATTCCAGCACCTGAAGGGCAAGAGGCTTTGCACGAGTCGATGGAGTTGCGCGAGCATGCGGCCACTGTCATGTCAACCTCGACCAGAGCATCACTTTGTTGAGTGATTATGATAATTTTGTAGCCTATTTACATTCCATAGGTAAATTGCATCGCAAAATACCCGGCTTCAAGCAGGAACATTTCTGGGTAAGTGCAGTTGTTTACCACATTGAACGCGCGTGTTTTTCTCCTCTCACAAGACTCGTGTTTATCTGCACTGATTTCTAATGCTTGAAAATATTCTTTCACCTGAAATATATTTTCATGAAATTCTAATGATTAAATCAAATATATCCTTCCATCCAAATATATTATTCAGAAAATTGAACAACCATTTTGAAGGCAGTCAAACATACATTAGACGAGCGCTGCAATGAGGACCATCGAGGAGATCTACAAAATTGCCATCAAATTGATCATAGAAACGATAGCTGAGGGTTATGGAACTGACGACGACAACAACAACAACAACACCAACGACGACAACAATAATAACAACAGCCAGAATCAGGGGCAAAACAGGTGGCGGCGGCTCGTCTGGAAATGGCAACTCCAATGGAGAGATCACGCCAACAACAAAGGGAGCTAGCGGGACGACTGGCGGCGGTGACAGCACCAGCGGCGGCGGCGGCGGCGTTGCTGGAGACGGCAAGAACACAAAAAGCAACACAAATCAGTCGCCAGCTGAATCGCCGACGGCGGTGGTGGCCAATGGCCGGTTGAGTTGTGAGGAATTGATTGAGATGACTAGCAATTTGATAGAGCAAATTCAACTGAATAGCCTGAACTGGCGAATCTTCGACGACATTAAGAGACACTTTGTTTGCTCTGTCTGACGGCAACAAGAACCAGAGCCGCAACAAAGACCATAGAGATAACAACAGCACCATCAATGATAACGATAAATTCAACGCAAGACGTGAGATAACATTGATAACAGACAACGCAAGAGACCGCATCGGGCCCAATGACGACCAAATTCATGGTGGTCAGCGCCCATACGATGGTCAACAACATGAAACGAAGACTGCTCCGGGCCTATTGCGCAATTAAGGCTGCTGTGTGTCGTCAGCCTCGTGGACGTGACACATTGATAGCTGGCGAAGGTCACCCGGCGGGCGCCTCAGCTGCCGCCAGGTGTCCGCTGGCGCCCACTGGAGGGTCGGCCGAGAGACGGGCCAAGGCCAACCGTGCGAGTAATGAGCAAACAAGATGTCCACCAGATCGTGGCACAGCCCAGAGGCCCTGGCAAGATCAATGGCGGGCTGGCGCTAGGCGATCAGCTTGATGAGAGACGACGAGGCGACTACAAATTCACGCGCTCAGCGGCAAATTGCCGACGGGATCTCAACCTCAACTACGGCCAGTATGTACTCTCTCCTTTCATCATCATCATCATCATCATCTCCGACGTCGTCGTCGTCGTCTTCGCCCGTTGCAGCCACAATGCGAAGCGCTAGTCATCGCAAACTCTCGAGCGAGTTCGCAGTGGGCCTGCCTATAAGTGGTCATAGTGGATTACTTGGCGAGCCAAATGAAGATAATGGAAACTGTTGGAAGTGCAAGTTGATTGCTGTTGCCAGGGGATGTCGACGGCCACCAACGTGAACCAATGCAGCAGTACCATCACCACCACCAACAGCAACAACCAATACTCGCTAGCCGTTCAAGCAAACTGGCAGCCAGAGGGAAGAGCTGCAGCAGCAGTGGTGGCAACCAAGACGACGACGATGCCAAATGTCAGACCCACAATGACCGGCAACATAATGAGAATGACTGGCATTGGTCGCCTGGTCGCCAATTTCGCTGGGCGCCAACATCGGCGCCGTCAGCCATCAAGACAACAACTTCATTCGGATTGTCGCGCGAACATTATTATTATTGACAAGCCGATAGCAGTTGCTGACCCTGAGAGGGCTCGCGCAGGAATGGCAAGCCAAATGGAGCCGCTCCAAGTGCGCCGACGGGTGGTATTGATAGCATTGAGAGGACGACGGAGAGACGATATCAATGACAACAAATGCCGACCGCGAGAGAGGTGATCAGATCAAAAGTAAGCAATGTAAGGAATTCCAATGGAATGAGATATTCAGGTGCGTCAAGTGGCCAGCCCAGTTGTCCCTCGAGCAATCGGCCTAAGACAACAAACCCATCCGATCGGGCCGACAGTAGACTAATGGCAAATGAGTACAATCATACTAACAACCTCGAAGGCCGGCCAAATTATAATGAGCAATCGAATGGAGTCATCAATATCAATAATAATGATCAACATGAACTGGGAGTCATTGATAAGAGCAAACTTATTGCAACCAAGCTACTCGAGGCGGCCGACCGGAGTGAGACAAACACAGGTGATCCTAATGAAATTATGAGGATGTTAATTTTGATCAACAAACTACTCTTTGCTCTGGCTAGCCTGAGGTGCAATACACCACCGCCGTGAAACTATAACTACCAATACCTTGACGTCGCCAAAGGTCCACTGATTTCAGGTGGATATAGGTGCCGAAAATAAATAGACATCATTAGGTGTGGTCTCTGCAGGAAACCAATCAAACAAACACACCCATAGTTATTGTCATGTCCAACTAACTGAAATGAGCACTGCCATCAATCCTATCAAGTTGATGATAATTTAATCGAAAGCTGTCGAAACTTGTGGCTGAGTATAACGGACCAAATCTTACATGTTTTGTAATCTAAATATTGTAAAAATATATCCATCAATGCACAGAATCTACAATCTTGTCTTCAATAAAGACACCTGAGATATTCGATCAATCCAATTTTTAGTTCGAATTGCCAACCATCGAATTGCCGACCATCGAATTCTTCTACAGGCGAGAATCGAACTCATTCGGGCATGCGACTAGGGCGCCATCATTTGTGGGGCGAACATCACTTTCGCCTTGCGTGTCGTGTCGATCGTACAGTCCGTACCAATCTCGAGGTCATTCCTGGACGAGGATGGGCCAACCATGACGTGCAAAGTGCAGAGTTCTTCTTACAGCGAACAGTCCAAATCGTGCAACGAAAAAATGAAATGGACCCGGTCGGCAGACGTGAACTTAAAAGTCGCGCTTCATTCAGCCCGCCCGGCCGAGAGAAACACGCAAAACACACTGAGGTTTCGCACGCTCCAAGAGACTCAGAACGCGCACGCATTTTGATGGAATTTCTGCTGCGCTTCGGCCGATAACACAAAACAAATAATTTGTTACATTTCCAACGAACATTTTGCAATTAGAGTCTTAGATAGACATTTAGACCGAAAGTTTTATAGTTCTAAAATATGATTAATTTGCCAATAGCCTAAATAAAAAAGTCATATTCACTATTATCAATACACAAAATCAGAAATAAATTCTGTCATGGAGACGCTTATTCCAGTTATTAATCAACTTCAAGATGTCTGTAATGAGGTGTCAATCTCTTTGCCGATAGACTTGCCGCAAATTATTGTAGTCGGTATACAGAGCAGCGGCAAAAGCTCTGTCATTGAGAGCATTGTTAGGAGGGAATTTACCTCGAGGCACTGGAATTGTCACCCGAAGGCCTTCTTGTGATACGCCTGTTTAAAGTCGATCAAGATGACAACAATGGAACACGCGATTAAGGAATTCAAGCATTCAGACAAGAAGTTTACCGATTTCGACGAGGTCAGGGAGGAAATCGAACAAGAAACCGCACGACTTTGTGGGAGCAACAAGGGTATATCGCCTGAGCCCATTACATTATGTGTCTATTCGAAAAATGTGGTTAATTTAACACTGGTTGACCTGCCAGGTATAATCAAAGTCCCTACGGGCGACCAACCTGAGGACATTGAGATACAAATCCGTGAGCAAGTCATTAATTACATTAAGAATCCTAACTCGATCATACTCTGCGGTTACACATCTGCCACCATTGACTTCGCGCTACCTCCGAGGCGATAAAGATTGCCCGTGAGGTCGATCCCGAAGGTAGACGAACTATCACTGTTTTGACGAAGCTAGACATGCTAGATATAGACACTGATGCGCTCGATATGCTAACTGGCAAGTCGATTCCTGCCAGGTTGGGAATCATTGGTGTTGTCAACAGGAAGCAACAAGATATTATCAACAAAAAACCCATTCAAAAGGCCATCGAGGACGAGGCCGCCTTCTTTGCAGCGTCGCTATCCAACAATTGCTGAGAAACATGGCCAACCATACTTATCAAAGCGACTTAGTCAGTTACTTATGCGCCATATACGTGATTGTTTACCTGATCTCAAGATGAGAATACATTCATTGATATCTCAGCATCAGGCTCAGCTCAATTCCTATGGAGATCCGGTCACCAACAAGGCCAAAACAATCATAGAACTCACCACCAAGTTTCATCAATCTTATCGTGATACATTCAAAGGGGGCAAAGGAAGAATCAAACCTAAAGAGCTCTGTGGTGGTGCCCGCATTCTATATAACATATTTCATGACACATTTGGTCGAGCTCTTTCAGCTATTAACCCCTCGAAACTTGGGGACAACAAGGCCATACTAACAGTAGCTAGAAACGCTGCTGGACCAAGAACAGATATCTCGGTGCCAGATGTATTTGAAATGCTTGTAAACAACTCAAATCGAACGCCTCGAGGACCCAAGTTTGAAATGTGTCGAGCTTGTTCTACGAAGAGATGGGTCGTTTTGACAAACTTTGCGGTGATGAAGTGTACCAAAGGTTGCTTAGATTTCCAAAACTACGAGAAAAGATAGAGGAAATTCTAAAGAAACTACTCGATGAAAGGCTACCAATTACATTGGAGGCTGTGAAAATCAAGTCGCCTATGGAGCGGCTTTTTCGACACAGAACAACCACGCCTTAGGGAACTGTATTACATGAATCAAAGTGAACTATCAATGAAATATTCTGGTGACACCAAGACGCCACCAGTTCAACAGAATGGGATCACATCAAATGGAATCAATGGAGCTATTGGCGGGAGCTCAATCATGGCCGGTGATGATTCTAGCCTTAGACATCAGCGAGAACTTCGAGAATGTGAGACAATTGCAAGAAAAATGGCCGCCTACTTTAATAGTTTCCGTGATGAGGTTAAATTATCTGTACCTAGGGCAATTATGCATTGTATGGTGAACAATATTACATCAAATCTACAATCTGCATTAATCGAGGAGATATATCATCCTGAAATGTTTGACTTTATTGAGTGAGTCTGATGAAATTGTACGTCAGAGGAAAGAAGTTGCCGAAAGGTTGGTGGCTCTCAAGAAGGCTGCCGAAATTATTAACAACCCATCACCAGAAGAGCTTAGAGCAAGGGAAACGAAGTAGAAAAATAAAAACCAACTAGCGACTCAACAGTAGATTTTCATTGCACGCAAATTCGCATTGATGATACCATAAAAATATCGCTAAAATGTGTCTATTTTTCTTTATTTACATTTGCTAGTTACTTTTGCATTAGTTTGAGATCTCTCCTCTTACTGAAATCTCACGTCTCGATCTCTAGATCTCTCATCACTGCGCCTACATTTGTCTACCCACAAGCACAAGACAACATTGCATTGTGAGCTGGAGCGACCGCCGAAGAACGTAAATTGAAGAGGGAGAGGGACAAAGCTAGTAGAGGAGACAGAAGAAGAAGAAGAAGAAGACAGCGACAACGAAGAAGGAGACAAACATTGTGATTATTTAGAAATGAAAGCAAAACAATATTATTGATATAAACCAAGAATATGTTGGTCTTTGATTGAAGAAAAACCAGAAAAATAACCGATATGATGGGAGCCGGAAATTTTCCATCACAAATATTGTTTAATCACTAATAGCTGATACTCTGGCAGCAACGTCATTCATATTGACTCAAGAATCTTCTGTCTCTGTTGGACCAATAGGGGAGAAAGAAACGTATTAAGATCATATACATCTTAATCATTGTTGATGTTGTTGTTGTTGTTGTTATTTCGTCATCAGATCTATTAGGAATACCAGTCTTAGAATAGCTATAGTCTTTTTATATTATATTCTTAGAATATCACCTATTCATTCTGAGAGCCTCACGTTATCAATTTTATAAAATTAATAATTGGAATAGAATTATACCAAGATGTCCTCATTCTTGCCACCTCATAGACGCAAAATTGTTGGTAACCAGAATACCTATGTCAACATACCAAATGTCATTGCCATGGTTGGATTGCTCATATGTGGAAGACATATATTTCTAAAAGTTGACCCGCTACTTGAATTGGATTGGTATTGTAACGAAGGTGTTCAATGTTGGTGAATATAGACGAAAAGCAACAGCGGCTTACAAGAATCATGACTTCTTTCGTCCAGATAATTTGGAGGCCTCAACGAATTAGAAATAAATGCGCTAGTGACGCTCGATGATGATATGTGCAAATGGCTTGATAGTGGTGAAGGGGAGGTGGCTGTCTATGATGCCACAAATACAACTAAGGAACGTAGGCGCTTCATTTACGAGCAAGTTGTTGAAAAATGTAGCTACAAGTTGTTCTTCATCGAGTCAATTTGTGATGATCCAAATATAATTGAGGCCAATGTGCGCGAAGTCAAGATACATAGCCCTGATTACAAAGAGATCGACAGTAATGAAGCGCTGACTGATTTTTTTGAAACGAATTGAACATTACAAGAGTTCCTATGAGACGATTGATGAAGCAACCGAGTCGAATTATTCCTATATGCAAATATTTAAGGCTGGCGAAAGGTATTGGTCCATCGTAGCGAAGGCCATATACAAAGTAGAGTAGTTTATTATTTGATGAATATTCATATAATACCTAGATCAATCTATTTGACCCGTCACGGTGAAAGTATTTACAACCTGGGTGAAGGCATTTACAACCTAGAGGGTCGAATCGGTGGCGACTCGGAGCTATCACCAAGAGGTTGGGAATACAGTAGAGCCTTTTAGCAAAATATATTCAAGAGCAACAAATACCCCAATTAAGGGTTTGGACTTCGAATTATAAACGAACATTACAAAACCGCTCAGGGTATAGAGGCGCCTTTGGAGCAATGGAAGGCTCTGAATGAAATTGATGCTGGCATATGTGAAGAAATGACCCATGACGAGATAAAAGACAAGCATCCCGAGGAATTTGAGGCGCGAAATCAGGACAAATTCCATTATAGATACCCAAAGGGTGAATCATATGAGGATTTAGTGGCTAGACTTGAGCCAGTTATCATGGAACTGGAACGTCAACAGAATGTTCTTGTTATCGGGCATCAAGCTGTCCTCCGTTGTTTGCTGGGTAGGTTCGACTCATAGCTCACTATCAACCAATCGATCATTTATCAATTAGACTAACTTGTATCATTTTTTCTTCTGATCTACCACGGAATATCAAGCATACTTCCTGGACAAAAACTCAGGTAAAGTAAACCTTGATGTGAATCCAAATGTGCCAATGATATCAATGATAGTCGCTTTGTCCGAATATATACGTCAACTTTCTCCGCTCTATTTCCCCTCGTTTGTCAATCCCATCACCAACAATTGATAACTACAGCTCAGATACCATACATCAAGGTCAGTTCCTCTCTCATACTGTAGATAGTCAGATAGATCAATTGAACATCAAAGTGCAAGCCTCCTAACCTGCCCGCCTGTATATCTACCCCCTATATCTATATCTCTATCCTAAACCCTGAACGTCTATCCTACTCTCAGGTTCCTCCACTCGATTATCAAGTTATCTGGAATTACTCGTAGCGAGGAGATTATTGTGCCTATTGAGGCTGTAGATGATCATGAGCTAATTTGATTTATCGCTGCTGTTTCTCAATATGGTTCTCCTTATTCAATACCTCGCTTGTAGCTTGAAATCCACCTTAAATCTTCAGGCACTCGTGTAATGTTCCTGAAATCAATTTCTGAAACTGTTTGTGCACAGAGGAAAGAATCTAAAAAGATAGGAAAAGACATGATTATTCAAAAAGGGATAACCCTCACCCAAGTAGTAGCTAGTATCGATTGATTCTAATATTTTATGTTTCACTACATCATTTGCTTTCTTTGTTAATATCAATTGTCTGCACAGAATCCTTGCCGTTCATTAAGGCGCCATTGCACACTTTGTTTATGGTTACACCGGCAGCCTACACCAGGAGTGAGTGTATCCAAATCAAATTACAGGATGACTGATACATCCTCGAGGTGGTCGTAAAATAAACTATTTGCCCTTATTAAGAATTTTATCCACAGGCTCCACCGCTCACAACCACCCATCATAGGGGTGGTGGAGGCGGAGATAGATCAGTGATACTCTTGAAGCCTCTTGGGCCAAATTTACGTGACCCTTTTCCGTCACTTGGCCCACTACCCCCGCCACTGCCACCACCTCCGTAGAAACCCCAGAAGTTGGTCTGATCCTCCTTAGTTTTATCGTCATTCTTCTTATCTGGCCTGTCTTCAATTCCGATGAGCGATTTGAAAAATAATATAAAGAATGTAATAAACCTCCATAATATATTTGTTGGTGTGGACTGAGTTTCATCAACCACCTCGCCTCTAGAATTAATATACACCATTTTTGTGTTATAAATTTGGCCAACAATATAACAATACAGGGATTTAAAGTCTCGAACCAGGTACCTATTATTATATTTGATATGATTAACAAATAAAACTGTATTCAATATGATTTTGGTGTTTATTTATTTTGAAAACACAGAATTTTTTGCACAATTTTTGCGTTCCTTTGTGGCTGACTATGATTGCGTGTACTTTCTTCCGAAGGCTCACACAGGGCGACAGCGGCTTCACTGCGGCGACAAGAACTGGCAGCAGCTGAACTCTCTTGAGTTTGTCGTCGACCATGTTTGGTTATTCATGTGACCGTCAAGATAATTTTATCTGTCAGAATAAAAATAGGTGATATATTTATTGAAGGTAGTAAACAATTGAAGCATGCTTGAATTCAGCACTAATACCCAAATAGGCCTCGGCACCACATGCATGGGGATAGCATTTCTATTTCTAGGTATTGTTTTCTTATTCGACAAAGGTTTGCTCGCAATTGGCAACGTAAGTATAGCAACTGATTATTATGCTTACCATCATGGCCTGATTGTTATAATTGATTCAACTAACAATAGATAAATATTCAATACAATCTTTCACCCACCGACACCAAACTATAGCTGATGTTTCTGGCTGGATTATCATTTATAATTGGATTCGGGAAAACACTATCATTCTTCTTTCAGTGGCACAAACTCAAAGGCACATTCGCATTCTTCACGGGAATTATAATTCTATTAGCTGACATCCAATCATAGGGTCCTTATTGAGCTTGTTGGATTTTATTTATTATTTAGTGGCTTTTTTTGCCAACTGCATTCCAATATTTGACCAGTTTCGTGCCTTTTTCGGTCCGGTCAAGCATCGATCTGTGGTGTAAATAAAGTGTGAATGGCCCACCGATATGATAGTCTCAAATTGTCGCTCAACAATATTGAAAAGATGACCTCGATCAAGCTTGGCCCAGTTGGGGAAAGCTTATCATTTGCGGATTTGTATATTGTTCTCGGTCATAAAGGATTGAATAGCTTTGCCTTTTCTGTTATCTCCTTCTTAGCATTTGCTATCATCAATTCAAGTTGATCCTTGCTTTTCTCCAATGCGGGTATCACATCTTTCACTTTCTGTTCTGACCAATATCTCGCCCTGAGATCTGTAGCATTTTCTCTCCGGATCAACTTGTTGTAAGGCCTCACTTACCAGCTTGGTCTCTGTCAAATCATTTTCCAATAAATTCAATCGATTAACTACATCCCTCCTGCTCTTGTCTTAAAGCTTTCAATTTTTGCCACTCTTGAGGTGGCACCTGATCCATCTTGTTTGTGATGTGATCTGTGGATTGGCCTCCTTGAGTGATCGAATCGTGGGACGAACTATCTGAGAGCCCGGCAATATATCGGGAGAGCTAGTCTGGATGCTGTTACAGTATATTATATATATATTTATATTGCAAGATATTCACAAAAATAGATCTGAGGATGAGTTTCTATCAGAATTGTGGTCTGTGTTTACAATTGGACGAGAAATTCGCGCATTTTAACAGACCAACGTGTTCGTGCGCGCCGCTCGGTCTGCACAAGCCAGGCAATTTAGCCCGCGAGGATCGCTAAATGCACGAGACATCAATGATGGACAGGCAAAAATTATTTGTTTGTTGTGATATATAAACTTCCCAAGGATTGGCTGGATATTAATATTATTTTTAATTAATCTAACCATGGAAGTCGATGAAGATGGCTGCATCACCATTTCCGACGATGAGGACGTATGTATATTGAAGCACGTTATCAATCTAGAGCCAATTATTGTAGATTTAACAGATAGTGATTCCTCGGAAAACGAAAATTCTTCGCCAAGAGATAATGTATATTTGACCAACAATCACAAAACCATCGGCCGGCCCTTCGTCGCCATTCAGCCAAACACAAAAACAAAGCCAAGATCAATCACACACATTTAGCCAACCTCGAACTCAATCTCAAACTCAGCCCGAACCACCGCCCCATTCGCAAGCCCGTCCCCAAACAAAATTTCACACAACCTCAACAACCCCTCACCTCAATACCAATGGCCACCGTTTTATTTTTTCCTCGGCCGCCAAACCATTACCAATATATGCCGTCACAACATCCACGTCCACCATTTCGATTCCATAGGCCGCCGTCATACCACCAGCAACCACGACCACAGTTCCATCGTCCACCTTTTCAACAGCAACGTCCACCGTTTCATGATCCCCAGTCTCCATCTAAACAGCAACCACCACCACCGTCTAGAGACCACCAATCACAACCTCCGGACGAGCACCCTCCATCGAGAGACCAAATCTCTGCATCTCAAGACACTAGTTCAACATCACAAGAACGACAACCACCATCACAGAATCCTCCGCCCTCGCCTCAGGACCAAGATACCCCATCACAAGATCAAAATCTATCTTGCAAAATCAATCTCCACAAACGGTGGAGAACACCAAGAACAGCAGATTGTCGCGAGCGAAAACCAAACTAATGTAACACAACGGCCTCCCACCGACAGTGAGCTATTGATTGCAAAAAGAACTTAGGTAATGAGAAATATAAGAAGAACTTGTTCAGCGAGGCTATTCGAATCTATAAAGATGCCAGTGAACTTGCCAAAAACTAGGTGATACAGATATGTCTGCAACCATACATTTCCCAATCTTGCAATGGCATATGACAAGTTGGGCTCATTCAATCAGGCAGCTGATGAGTGTGCTCTAGCGGTTAGGTTAAAAGATGATTATATGAAGCCACATTTAAAGAGGGCCGAAATATATGAACGGTTAAGGAAATATCATGAAGCTGTGATTTGCTGGGAGCATATATGCGAACTGGACAGTAATAATAGAGAATACGCAATAAGATTGCAGAGTTCGAGAGGCTGCCAAGCTTTGACTACATGCTACAAACGATGCTACTATGAGCTTTTAGGAATAAATCCATTAAATTTCACTAGAGAAGACCTCAAGAAAGCATACAAGAAGAAGGCATTGACTCATCATCCCGACAGGCATCCGGATGCCGATATAGTTACCAAAAGAATCCAAGAGAAATTATTTAAAGATGCCTCTGAGGCGCACTCCTCGATCCAGCTAAGGTTTGGTTAACAGATGAATAGATAGAAAGAATAAACCAGCTTGTTTGTGTATGGTGTTCAAATAACCATCGCCAGATTCTGCTTGTCAACCAAACATTTACAAGACGTATTCAGTATTTCGACTTGATTTCGAAAAAGGTTGCCAAATTTTTGTAAATGCTATAGAAAAATTCCTCTCTCTTTGCGTTTCTGGTGCTTGGCCCGAACCAGTGAACCCGAACCGCCGCCACCAACCAACCACCACATCGATGCATTCGGGTGGCAAACAACTATCGGTATTTCGCGGCGGGCGCTACAGCAAGCCAGTTATCTCAAAATTAAATTCCAGACAAAACGAGACAAGATAGCGACAATTGTGCATGCCATCGCAACAACCATAGACTTCTCGCTCGCTTTCTTAGTTTATCTTTGGTTAACTTCACCAATCTATGTTGGTACTATTCTAAACTAAACCGAAATGAACGAAAATTTACGACCTTCTTGGTTTACAGACTCTTCTGATACCGAAATTTTCCCCTCTCCTCGTCAATTTTGGAGTTGACGTCAGAATAGTAATAATGATTTCTATTATTATTGTTACTCGGCACAAGACTAATATCGACTTGTTGAGCCCTTGTGCATACAGTACAAGAGCTCGTGCCAAGCTCATCATCATCATCATCATCATCACCGTCGCTGTGATTGTTCAAGTTTGTTTGAGTATACAATAATTGTCTACTTATTTGAACCTGCGCGTGTTCCATTAACAATCAACTACATACAGTATTAAGGTTCACGTTGCTGGTATTGCGTTAGGGGTTAGCGTTTTTTACAAAATTAACATGGGTTAACTTGGCGACAGCTCTAACGGGCCTTGTGCGTTGTGTTAGAGTCTATTCAACAGGATGAGTGTTGTGTATTGTTCAGCACAATACTGGCTACCTTTGCTCGTGCTGCTAGGCTGTTCCTGTTGTTGCACGTTTTAATCATTGTCGTATATCCTGTCTCGGCTTGTGAGTTGATTTGTTCCCATGAGACATGTACATATATTAGTGTTAACCACAGTGAGAAATAGACAGGAAGCAAGAGAGAAAGAAAGAAAGAGTTTAAGTGAATGCCCGTGGAGGAGGTGAAGATGAAAAAATCTATTCTTGGAATATTTCCACAGCTCAAATAGGCATTAATTAACGAAAACGTTGCACGGCTTGTGCAAGTGCTTCTGTTTTGTCTCAGTCACAACCGAGTAACACTAGACAACATGTTGGCATGTACTGTATGAGCTTGGGACAGCTGGAGGAGGAGGAGGTTAATAATATATACATTAGCAAGAGCAAACAAAGATGTAGGCCATGAGACTATGGTTGAATTTACACTCAGCACATGCACCAAACAACTGAGGCCTTTCTCTCCGGTGGGTCATTAGCGCATATGCTGTAAGCTTAACAATACAATGCAGTCACTCCTTGTGGCTTGTGGCACTTGTTGATGCCATGATATGTTCTGTTCACCTCAAAGGCCCAGTCCTGCTGCGAGGAGAGAAAATTTTGGTATATAAAGAGCGACGGTAGTCAGTTGAAAATCATCAGTTTAAGTTTTAAAGCTCAATCTTACAAACAAACCAACCAACCAACCAACAAACAAACAAACCCACTCCTTTTCCAACAACAAACAACCAAAACAAATAAACCAAATTCAAAATGTCTAAGGCAATTGTGAGTATCAATCGACAAACATACATATGACGCCCCACATATGTCACAATCATCCCAAATGTCTATCATAAGATTGAACAACTCATTCTAACCAATCCCACCGATATCTTGACCACCAACACCACCACCAACCAACCAAAATGTAGATCATTCTCGCCGTCATCGCCGCCTTTGTTGCTGCTGCTAGCGCCCAATACCTGGCCGGCTACTCAGCATACCCAGCAGCCTATGCTACCTACGGAGCCGCATGGCCAGGCTACACTGCCGCATACTCGCCAGCCATTGCGGCTGCACCAGTTGCCGGCTACCCATACAGCGCTGCCTACCTGCTGAAGAAGTGAGCGGATTCCAATGAATATGCTTAGGATGGCGCTGATTCGCTTATAGGGACATTCTGGATTACGGACACCAACTAACTGAGAACAATCTCGCCCAATCCAATCAACACCTCTGGTTTGGTATAGTCTCGTCGGCAACCAGATTGCATCTACTTAAATAAATGACAGCTTAAAGTGAAAATTGAGAACCCCAAAACGCTCGTGTGTCGTCCCTTATTTCTTGAATTTCCTCTATTGGTCTCCTATTCACCTCAGATTCCTCTTATATGTCTATCGACGACGACTGCTTCCCAATGGTAGACTTTCGATGAACGATTAAACTTGTGTATATTTATTATGCGTACGACTGAAGTTTTCTGGGGCCCAAAGTTTTCAACTACAGTAAGGCCAGCGGTTACCATGGCTACACCTGGAAAACATTTGCTAGCCTACATAGAGCACATGAAACTTAGGGTCTCATAAACTATAATCCACAGAGCAGTTTAAAAACAAGAATTTGAGCTAGTATAGATAATTTAAGATTTCTTAACCAAAAGATGAACCAGAACGAATCTATAGATACCTTCAGAGGATCGAGGCACTAGAGAGAATGATATTGATAACCAAGGCAACCGGTCGTTGAATCAGATCAATGGTGACGATAGACAAGGCCCATTTGCGGCCTCAGCTACCACCGACAAGAGACTCCAATTTAAAAACTCAAACAGTAATGAAAATGGAGAAAAAATGATAACATTAACGGAGGCCAGTCAAAAAGAAGAGAACAACAACAACAACAGAAACCAGAGCAACAAAATCACAAGAGTCTTCGACGATTAGCAGATTTTTAGCCGTACATCTGTTTGGTTCTATCGAATGGGGGTAGTTTTGAATCAATAAATGATGTTTATATAAAATATTCCATAGTAACTGGACCAGATTGGATATTGTGTTCAGGAACGGACGTTGGTGTAACTCAAATATCTAGATTCAAGATCGATTGCGAGAGCAACGAGAGAAAATTTGTATGGAATCAGCCGATAGCAATCAGTTTCAGGAGTTATAACTTCCATGGTTGGCCACAGATTGTTTTGAGTGTATATTATTTTGATAAATTCGGTAATGATCAAGTTTTGGGCTATGGTTGCGTCCATTTACCAATATCTAGCTTAAACGTCGTCTGATTTGTAGACAATCAGTAAAGATTTATTCACCACAGTCGTCTTCATTTTTAGGCAATTATTGAGCTGGATCACTGGAAGAAAAACCAGAGCTTATCGACTCAAATCTATTTGCTCGAGGTGATTGTCGAAGTTTACTACAAATGATTCTCGTTGGAAATATTGAACTCTCTTTCAATTTAACAACAAAGGATATTGTAAACAATGGCTACAGGTCGACGGGCAACCAGGCAACAAGTGCTCTCATGATATGAGCTGGCTAGAGAATCTCAGAAGAGGAGCGATGGCATTGGCATTGCACCCATTTGCACCCTTCTACGAGCCAAAGTTCAATTATAAATGTCTCATGTCAAGACAGGCTTATTGTTGCGATAATAATGAGAAAATTGCCCTGGAATGAAGGTTCGCCAGCAAATGCGACATCGCCACCGACCAACCAATCACCACCCGCCGACAATAAGACAGTAGTGATGCCGCATAATACTACGCGTCCGAAATCCAACGAGCGGCCACAGTCGAAAATTGAACCTGTCAATGGTTATCCGCAAATGTTGAAGAGCCATTTTGAGTCATTATTCGGCAAAATGAATTCAAGTGACATCATGCAAATGATTAGAAGTCCGTTTGGCCATAAAAAGCAGCTAGACGACGGCAAAAAGCGTGTGCCCTGGTACAACAGATGGAATCCGATAAACCATCCCAATGACTCAAACAAGAGTTGGTTGATAATTTCACAATTGGCAGTCTGTTGTGTTGCCTTGAGTTATTATCTGATTAAAGATATCAAATATACAGTCAATTATTTGAAGGCAAGACATAATAAAGCTGTTCGTTTATTGTAGACACACGATCGAGTAGCAGCGAGCCTATCGGTCTGTCTGTGTGTCTAGTTGGTCGGTTATTTGGGTGGATGTTTGATCAACAGATCTCACAACTCACTGATAGGCGCCAAGTTATACGACGATTAATTTACTGGCTGATCTCAAACATCAATGAATCATTCAAATCTAAATGTGACCATATTTAGAATTGATTAGTGGTTCTTGACTAAGCGTCTCATTCTACTATCGTAGATTTGTCGGCAACAGAAAAAACTAGCTCGGGATTGACGTCCATGTCTGGTATCCTATTTCTTCTAGGATAAGTTTCATTAGACACTGGTATGGTTACGTCAGCCAGCGACCATGTGGTGCTTACTTCTTCCATTTTGCACCTCTTCTTGTAACGACAATATTCGTTGAATGTCAATGACACGTAACATTTGTCCTCTATACACTCGACACTATCAACATCACGATGTCTTGAGGCAAATATTTCGTCGGCTAAATGGTGTGGCTTTTCGTCCATCCTCCGTGTGCTCGGGTCGATAGTACCAGAATAAGCTCATCATGACCCCACCTGTTTCGGCATCTTCCCAAAATGCGCAGACCTTGGCTATGTAAGGAAGGTCGGTCTTTTTGGCGCCACTCCTTAGAAGAACGCTATCTCTAACTTGTATCACATCTCCTTCCAACATGTTTGATAGCTGGATAACATATCAAGCGTCTGGGCGGCTCGTCGTCTCTTAAATAAATCACTTTCTCCTCAGGTATACCAAGGAGGGACCAGGAGCCAGGCGGTAATCTTGTCTTCGTGACAGTGAGATTGGCTTGATTTTGATTTTTAGGTTCTGAAAGATCGAGGTTATTATTGATGCTGCCATAAAGCAATCGGTCGCTTTTGTGGATTTGAGTAAACAACGTTTGTCGTTGCGGTGGCGTTGGTTGTGTTAGTTGGGAAGTAGTGGTGATTTATGAATCTCTTTTTGAGGAATCAGTTTTACCAACTTGTGACATTTGTTTTTGTTTAGTCCGACATGAGTCAGCAGATTTGTCATTGTCTCGAGGCCCTAGAGTGTTGGAATTAGTAACAGCTGGAGATTTCTTTCCTGAACAATGTGTCTCTTCATTTTTGGAATTTATAATAACTATATTGCTCGAAGCTTCGGGGCCAGTAGTTTCTCTAACACTTGCGCTAGATCGACTCGCCACCGAATTGTTTTTGTTGGTGTTTGCGTTCGTCTTGGGACTGATCTTGGTTCCCGAGTTCTTATTGTTGCTGTTATTATGGAGTACTCCATTCGGAGATGATTTTCTCTGAGTTTGTTGATCTAGAATGGCTACTTGGAGATTTTGATGTGCTCACTTTTCAGTGCTGTCATCTTGACATAGGCATAGTTCTTACTCTCACGCTTGAATTTGAGATATTGATAAGGTTCTTGAATGGGAGCTGGTTTGGGTGAAGGGGGTTTGGTTGAGGATGATGAGTGCAATGTTTTATGTGCATTGTTTGTAGCTTCATTTGCCCCGGAACCTATCTCATCATTTTGCCTAACTACCTGCTGCACGTGAATTTGTTTTATCTTAGGGGGGTGTTGTTTGGGTGGATCTAGAAACATAATTTATCGGACCTTTAGTAGATTCTGTTAGCCCATTGCTATTGGTCGCTTGTTGGACTACGGTCGGTTTCTTCGATATTGGCGTTGATGATATTGGGCCGGTGCTATGTAGGTCTTCCTGATGACCATTAGAATTTGGCTGACCACGGAGTAGGTTTTTATTGCTCTACAACTAAGTTGAGGTAATGCCACCACAGATCCGCACAGGACACTTGCGTCATTATCACATTTTGTTTTGTTGTTACCGTTATGATTTTGTCTAAGATCACCTGTTAACTTTGCACGTTTACTCGAAGATGGGGTAGTGATTGCAATTGAGGATGCACCCGATCGGGTTCTCTTAAAATTTGTTACGCTGGCCGTGGCTGGAGGTGATCCGCAACTTCCATTGCTCGTCGAGCTAGAATTAGTACTTGTTTTACTAACATCACTACTATTGGTGCTACTATTTACGATGGTCCGCTTATGTTTGGTATTTTTGATGTGAACCGATGAGTTTCCATTATGAGTTACTTTTTGTTCTTCAAGCGACTCTTGTAAAGCTCTCTTCAGATCGTTCTCTCCACAACGACTTGGATCTTTTGCAAGCTGATATTTGAAGAAATGTGTTTTGGCGGCACGACGCTTCGGTCGACCCTTAGCCTGACGTTCACCTCTAATTGGACGGCTCATGTTAGAAACCGACCAGTTGGTGTCACCAGTAATCTCAACAGTAAAATACGTTTTTGAGGGTTCAAATCGGAGTGGATTGATGAAGTATTGATGGATAATTATATCTGATTTTTTGAACAATGTCTAATTGTTCTGATGAAGGGTATTAGAATTTGTCCAGGCCATTATTTTGGTATCCTCATGGAATATGGAATTGGTCTAATTAAATGTACCTTATAGAACATCTTGTGGGTATCTTGTATCAAATCGTTACTTATGTAACGAGATTAATATGTAGTTGTGGCTATTTTGTCATTGGGGCTTACGTGTGCTAATATCAATGAATGCTGAGAAATTGTTTCCAATTGTTAATATCAATTTCGTCCTCTGTTACAGCTGGTTGATTATATGCTCAATAGTGACGATGATTGTTCTTATTCAATAATCTTGCACAATTAAATTAACTTTAGTTTGGATTAGATGATAATAATTATTTGTGTTGTTTTGTGTGCTTTAGTCGTCGATTGCATTGAATTACAGTAAAGTTCGTAAAGTATTTGATAAATTTTGTTTTCGTCGTTGTTGCTGCTGCTGTTGCCGCCCTGACCAAACTCACCAATGGACTCGTCGCCGTCGACTTGACTCGATTGAACTCAACTTGCCCGTCTGTCTGTGCGTTTGTCTATCTCTACCGTGCGCTTGTGCACTGCGAAACGCAATCTCCCCAAGTCCGACGACGCCTGTAATGATATAGTTGCGTGAACTGATTTGAGCGTCTGGTTAGTGATAGACCGATAGATCTTGATGTGGTCAGCCTCTCGAATCCTTCTACAACTCTCAGAATTGTCCAAACACTTGCTTCTACTGACTACTAGCCATGTGGCTGGTAGAATAGCCCTATCTGATGATCGTCGTCCACGTCCTGCTTGTTTCAATGGAGCGCACTGGTGAGTGTGTTTTTTCGCTTTTGGAGTGGCCTGCAATGCTGCCGCTTGCCCGTCTGTCTGTGCGTTTGTTAGGTTCCGACTAGCGCTGGCATCGCGCACTCAGCTGTGTGTGTGTGTGTGTGTGTGAATGTGAGTTTATTCAGAGCGCATTCGCACAGAGAGCGGGGCCGAACAGACAGACAGACACACAAACACAAGCAGCATCAGCCAGCCAACCATCCAACCAGCAGCCAGTAGACGCTTGCCCGCCAGAGTTTGTGCTTATAATGCACGCCGAGTTTGCTGTGGCTGGCTGGCACTGCTGCTGCTCTTTGTGTCTGCCTCCAGTTTGAGCTAGCGAATTATGTTTGCAAGCACAACACACACTGGCAGCAAGCGAGCAAAAGCCGCAGTGGCGCTGGAAAAAGTTGGCGTACAGGCTGAACTCACAGTGTGCGTGTGTGCGTTTGTCATGAGGGATAGGTTCCAGCACTGGGTCTGGTTGTCTGTGCGTTCATATTATGCTGCTGGAAGCGAGCGAAGTCTCGCTCTTTCGTTAGTTCGTTCGTTCGCTCTTTCACTGCCAGCATTGGCTCTGCCTCTCTCTCGCTCAACATTTGTCCGCTTGTTGTTGTCGTCGTCGTCAACTGCAATCTCGTCCATTGAATTCGCCATGATGACGACGACGAGGAAAAGGACGAGGAGGAGAAAGATGAGGAGGGACTCTGGCCCAGCCGGCCAGCACGAACCAGATGCAAAACCAGTCGGGGCGGCGGCGTATTAAATTGCGCTCGTCGTAGCTGGCCCGGCCTGGCCAACTCCTCTATTATAGGTTTCGTCAACGTACTTTCCTCTCCCTCCAAATTCGCCCCCTCTCCTCCTCCTCGCCCCTCTCCTCCGTCCGTTCGCTTTGTGTGCGTTTATATTTACGAGTTCTCAATGTGAATCAAACTGGCGCCGATACTGCCACCAGTGTCCGACCATCACACTTGGCCACAATGCGCACGCTCGTTGCTGCGTCTGTGGCTCGCTTCGACTGGCGAACTTTTCGGCTCGTAAAGGTCGGAGTTAGTTTGGCCTCGTTCCAGTCACCGGTTTTCGGCCCTCTTCCTCCCTTCCAGCCGCATTCGACATTTTCTGCCTATGGTTTGCTAGCGGTAGTGGTTGTAGTGGTGGTGGAGGCTGAAGTGGCGCCTCCATCGCCATTTCCGAGTAGTAGTTTAACAACAAGTCGAATTGTGGCGAACTATCTGAAGCCGCCCTGCCAGCCGAGAGCCGAACACAGATTCAAGGCTGGTTCCGACGCTGCCGCCACCGCCGCCGCTGTTGCTGGTGTGACCACTGCATGGCAGCCATTGTTGTCCTACACTGAACTAATTAGATTTCAAAGAGAACCCGAATTCGACCGAATTATAGAATTCATGTTCAAGTTCGGCGGCAAATTGTTCGATTTGTTCGATGGTTGCCGCCATGTTTGATTCTCGTCGCAAACAAATAAAGATTGGCTTCGAACTACTGAAATTCGGATCAACATTTGATTTAGAATCAGTACTCGTTTATCGAAAGTACCACTTTTACTAATTATTTCAAACAGCCAGTGGGTGTTTGGCTGAAACCAACTCAGGCAGCTGACGGCGCATATTTGAACTATCATTACGATTTTAATTGTGGTGATTGATGGATGTATCTCGAATAATACTTGTCGTATTGGGAGTGCATGGTCAGAAATGATTCAACCAGACATATGAACAACATCAAGCCGCTAAATGAATAACAGGAATCAAGCGAGTCCAGATGGATCAATAGGGTGAATATCATCACTTTGACGCCCAGGATTTGACTCAGCATGAGAAATCTCTCAATTGTCTTGTAGAGATTGGAGGTAGACTTGTAATTAATGCCATCATCCTCAAGCGAGACAGGCCAATAGGACCAGCCACGAACTCTGCGAGAGTTATTGCCCAAATTTGAATTGATTTCATAATAACCAGGCACGTATGCATTATCATCAAGATTATATGAGCATCCCTAGACGTCAACAGATCGATATAACTAATTACTCGATACAAATTGAAAGCGTGCCTGACAATTTGATTCAGGAGATTGTGAACGGCTATTAGCGCGCCCAATGTGCCAGGAAGTGGACCCATAACAAAGATTAGTCCAATATAAGAGGCCTGGAATAAGTGACGTGGACTGTTTAAGATATCCTGCAAGCAGATTTTAGCCATGATAGTTGATTAACTTGACGGAACAGGGGCAACCTGGTGTCCTCTCGTGAATAGCGCCGTTGCAGTCTCCGCATGGGCTCGGAGGCCTCTCGACCAAGATAATTTGGTTTGATGGTTCGTTTGAGTGGTACCAGTTCAAATTGTTGAGAAAGTCCATGAGCGTGACAATTAGTAGATAATAGCAAATGTCCGTTGTTGCACCAACTAAATTGACGCCACCATCAGCTATTCCGCCAAAGCGGTCGCCGCAATCCTGCTGGCCACTGGTCGAGTCAACTAACGATTCCGTGTATGACGAACAGGACCAACTTGTTGCAGCCTCACCATTATCATCATTAGGCTGACCATCAAATTATACGTCGACGGTGGCGATGGCATGGACGATAAGTGTCCCACAGGGCCAGAATTTGTTACGGCCCCGACGGATGCCTTCTTGGCCTTGATTGGGGCTTTGGAATCCGACATTCATTACTCTTGATTGGAAGTTCTGTAAATTTAATGTCCTCAGTTGGACCCAATCTCTAGCGAGTGACTCATAGTTGATTGACTTGATTAGCAGGCCAATATAACTAATTAGTAGCAGGAAGTTTGATAATTTTGTTTGATTCAAAACGATAATCAGCTTCTGATAAGCTGAATAAGATTCTTGTTTGCTCAAAATGATCGCCTGCGGGTTCTCTTTGTCGACGTCTATCCGGAGTATTTGATGTGGTTATATAATTTCTCAAATCAGTATCCATACTGTCTTCTTCGTTATGGCTATATTGTTGATCATCCAACCTTCTGTTACGAATACGATCTGCGGGCCAAAATCTATCTATTGTGTTGGCCATGCTCAGTCGTATCCAATTCTCAATCAATAATTCCATTACATATTTTGATTTCAATCTGAGATATTCCCATCGAGCAATAATGTTGAGTTTATGCATGAATTTCAAGTCCATAATCAATATGTTGGGGTTCATCGGTAGTATTATCGATTGATGAGTTTGTCGAGTTATTTGGCGGCTGCATTTCATGGGGAACAACCAATGGAGTTGAATTATTCGTCAGATAAAAATCATGATGGTCCTGGAGATAACTTGAGACTTGTTGTCGTTGTTGACCTGTTAAGTCGTTTCTAGCTTCTCGAAACCTCTCCAGGTAACGCATTTACAGGTCGTAAATCAAGCTCACTAACGAGGTTCCAATTAAAACTGTTCCCGTCCAGCTCCGCTATCTACCGAGCTAACAGGCTCGGCTTGACTCCAGCACCTAAGATGATTTATTCTACTCCTTGAGAAAATCAAACACATAATTGGTTCTATGCCTTTGTTATTGATGACGCATTCACAAGTATTTGTGGATTCTCTGACATTCAATTAGTTGAGTTCTGTGGACATTTCGCCACCCAATCACCAAAATTGATAGGCACAAATTGGACAGATATATTTTCTTGCTAGAAGTAAATGATGTGTCGAACAACAAAAGATGACACTCAACACGACACATCACATAGCTGATAGGCAAAACAACACCTGTCTGGAGGGAGGAGGGAGGAGCGATCTGCCAACCGAGAGAGTAGCAGCCGTTTGAATTGTTATTGCTTGCGCATATCCATTGGATACATCATAGACTTGTCGTTGACTATTGGGACAGTCAAACAACAAGGATAAAACTGTGTGTGTAAACCTTGACAAGTGTGATGTCTCCTGCCTGAGTATTGAATTCAAACTTCCTTATGATGGATCAGATATTCATCATTCGAGCAAATACTCATTATTCAATTGCTTGGAGCTGTTAGATGAAAAGCATCAGATGGCGTTGGCTACTTGGCCCAAGAGGCCTTCTGCTGGGCAAGCGCCGTCGTAGTCGCGTCGTATTGCGCAATGCGGGCCCCCAAAAGCTTCCAAATTTTGTGCCATTTGCGATAATGGATACGCACGTGCCCAGCACAACTTATAAGGGGGCCATTATACTGTTGGCCTCCACGTCTACAAAACAGCTGGTGGCTATTTTCCCAGCCGTAAATTTGTTTTAATTTAGCAATAACACCAACAACAATACATATGTTGGACAGATATTAAGTTTGTTTGGTCGATATTTATTATTTGGATTTAATGTTGTGCAAAAAACACTAGTCATGGCATATATTGATGTTTGTCTTTGGTCGCCTGAGCATGTTGTCGGGTGGCTCAAAGGCCTACATTCGTCACTGAAGGCCACCTCAATGGAACGAGTAGTCCATGGTAGAATTAATGGGAATAGATTATTATTAACTTCGGCCCCAGGACTTGATTGAATTGATACCATCAATTAAAGTAGAGGCGCTGGAGTCGATCATTAGAGGTATTAATTTGTTGAGATATTTGAATTACAATTCCAAATCAGAAACATTACAGTCACTAACACTAAATTTAGCATGCCAAGCAAGATATTTGTATAATCAATTGATTCAAGCTGAACACAGCCCAAGATTGTTACCCGTTAGTACGACATTAACAACGCCTATGACAGGTAATAGTAAGAATAGATTTGACTTTGCAAAAGTGGATTCCAACATGCAAATCAATCAGTCAACTAAACAGCGGGTGTCACTTGAAACCTTGATTGTGTATCGATAATTGTGGATCAGATCTCACAAGTGGTCGGTTGGCTGAACTCTGCCGAGTTGGCCTCACGGCTATCAAAGTTTGAGAAAGATTTTAAGAGCATTGTATTGCGGGTGGCGATTGAACTTACCTCGACCGCTCAAAGAGATCAATTTGTCGATCAACCGAATGACATCATCAAGAAGACGTCAAAATTTTTAGCCGATTATTGTGAATGGGTAGTATTGGCAATCGATGATCCAGATTTCATTCAACCCTGTTGGTTAGATGTTGTCAGTGTCAAGAAAAAACCGGACGAGGAAGATTTTCGGAATAATAATTCAAGCATCAAATTTGGGTACCTTGACCATTGAAGAGGTGGTTTTTTCATCACCCGCCCATAGGTCGGGCCGCATATCGGCCGGTGATGAGATCATTCAGGTTGATTATCAAACAGTCATCGCTTGGCCCCAGGAACAAGTTGTAGACCTCATCAAGACGTATATACAAACGAGATCATATTGACTATAAAAAAAGAAACCTCAGTTATCATTGAACCCGTCCGTGGTAGTCATGAAAGTTCACGTGATCCCCTGAAACGTATACCATCTCACAATTCCTAATCTAACCAAGGGCCCCCAGGATGAGATGTCCAATGAGATTGATGGATCTCAGCATAACTTTGTCGAAGGAAATACTATGGGGACTGATAATGAAGAAATTGTTGCCACGGAGCTACCGAAAGAGCCCAAAGGTCCAGTTTATCCGGAATTACAGAGTAACAGAGATAAACGTGAACTCAAGAGACGTATGTCGATCTCTGGTAGTATATCTGATGCTTTGGTCGATTCCTCTCTCTTGCAGACTCACTGCCCATACCATCCTTGGAAGAAGACACCATCAAGAGCTAATTCACAGATAAATCTAAACTCCTCGAGGATAACCAAGGAAACTCTAACCAAGAGTGTCTCACATGATACAGCCAAACTCATACCTACATACCTTAAGTATCGATAGGAAACATTTATGGTTGCCCAAGTCCCCCAAAAGTTGATTGAACATATTTCTAGTCAAAAGAATTAAATTTGTTGTTGAGTGAATTGAATTTTATTTATTATTTTTTCATCTGCAATATTTATTATATGAGAGTCTGTTGTTATAATATGGTAGATATGAAAATAATGATATTCAGTGTCTGGTGTATTCAATTCGTGTTTCAGTGGCACCGGTGCATGAGTTCATTTGGATGGATGTAGGTAGATATAAATTTAGTGTGTATGAATTTGAGTATGTACAAATAAGCGGTCGTGAGACCATGCACTATCGAAGTATCTCTGTTACGACAAAGCCAACTCCTAATTCTCTTCTGCTCTATTTGGACGAGATAAGTTGATGATTGTCCTAATTGATACACGTGTAACTTGCTTGTCACATTAGATTGGGATCTTTACCGCACGAAAACACATCCACAGAATAATTTGCTTGATGATTTTAGCCTAGAATGTTCTTGATTTTATGATATGTAGATTTGATATCTTGATCGTAGGTCAATATGGCATCTTTGAGTTTGACTTCAATCTTCTTCAGGCCCGATAGTTTATTGGAGCAACTTCACTCGTTCTTGTTCTTTTGGGTGGATGTTTTGGGTTTGCCAGCGTTTCGAGTCTTGACGCCAGGCGGAACCTTCCTGTTGCCCTGTTCGACTATGATGAGTCTCGCGACAAGTAAAATCGAGGAATACGATGGTTGGGGCGATCCTCGTACGATGTCCCCAACACTCAGTTGGAACAAGAGAGAAAGATCGTATCAAAACGATTAGACCATGGTTTCCAATTTTCCCAATCGTCCAAAGTGTCCATTCTCGATCAATAAGGTACCGAACACAATTTGAGCTGTTGAGTGCTGACCAACCTCAAATAGAGCGCAACACTTGCGCGATCGCTAAATTCGTATACGTTCAATAAGCTCTTGGCAAATGCGCTGTAGTTGATCTTGATCTCGCGATGGTAATCTTTGGTTGATCGTAGGTGTTAGAGAGACGAGACCAATCACTACATGGAGGAATCCGAGCAAGAATCAGTGAGTAGATGGCTATTAGTTGTTGCCTTGGGTGCTTTTGTCAATATGCTCATGTTCGTTGAGTTATTAGTTCTTTACAGGAAATTTCTACAGTCTATCTTGACAGTAACTGTATTTGATTTGATTTTTTCTTGTAAATTTTTAGTTAGCTATATGATTATTATGGAATTATTATATAGTATAAAGATCTATTAGATTTGCGAGCGAACTAGTGGCGGAAGTCGTCGGAAGAGCGCGGATGGAAAATCGGGTTCAAGATGAACCAGTGGATTTTGAGGGAAACCCAGATTACATTTGAATTTCAGGGGTGAAATGTAAAGGAAATCTAGAGGGTTATAATGATTTCGCGCCACAGCTCCTCGAATAATCGTGGTTCAACATCGGGTGAATAATACCTAAAATCAGGAGTTTCTCTTCCAGTTCTGCGCGTGTAATTTTTCCAACGGAGAAACGAACGAACCTCTGCGCGCGATTTGAAGCCGTCACAGTGCACAACGGTTTTCGTTCTCTGGTCGAATTCTGGTTTTCTGGTGCCACCAAAATTCGGTGGCCATCCACAATGTTAACAATTTCCAGTCGCTGCTTTCATGGATTACGAAATCAACAAATCTAATTATATTTCATTGAAATATAATGATACCTATGGATATGCTTTAAGGCTTACAGACAAATCTGATTTTGCT
Source organism: Oxytropis ochrocephala (assembly GCA_020916435.1). Lineage (NCBI taxonomy): Eukaryota > Viridiplantae > Streptophyta > Magnoliopsida > Fabales > Fabaceae > Oxytropis > Oxytropis ochrocephala. The sequence continues at coordinate 40,287 of JAJHUT010000124.1, forward strand.
TTCCTCATAATCAGCAAATCTCTCGTCATTGATGTTAACTTCGGTCGGAAATTATCTTTGGTCCAGATTCTATCAGATAATCTTAACTCTCAATAACATGGCCCAAATATGTCAACCTCTTTTTGTGATCATTGATGCAAGTTATGATGGGGTCATATCTGTCGATCACTCTCGACATTGGGTTTTCAAGAGAAGGCTCTTGAGGCTACTCTAGATAAGGCGCGTGTGAACACACAGTCGGAATGGCCCTGGCGCATATCTGGGAAGACACTTGTCAAGACAGCTCCTCTACTGGACATCACGCACTGAGAGCTTACTCTCATTATCTGATTGGACTGATTCACGCCGTCAAAACAACAACAAATTTTTTCTTGTGGCATCTGTTTATGATAGATATTAGAACTAGGAAAACTGGTCTGTTCGACGAAATATCATCTAGCTATGAACATCGATGAAATCATCAAGTATAAAACCTAAGGAGACCTACTATGACATCTTGGGATGCCACCAATCTTCATCGGTGAGTTACTTTGATATACAATAAGTTTTGTATCTTCCCAATAAAATTGACAGGCTTGTACACTAACATTAATCCCATCAAAACAATCAAGGCTGAACAAATAATTCGAGAGTACAAGATCAAAGGCTCTCCAATATCATCCAGATAAGAACGCAGACCCAGAGTCTGTCGATAGGTTTCGTAAGATACAAACCGCCAAGGAAACTCTCATTGACGAACCATTGCGGAGATCCTATGACTGCTGGCTGCGATCGGGTATCAACATCCCTTTTTGAGCAATGGAGTACGAGAAAGGACACTCGATGCACTGGGCTTCTCAAGACAGACCAAGTTGGGTATACAAGAAAATAGTTCAACAGGACAAGGTAGTGACATTAAACTCATAAACAACGATGGATCATCGGGTGGATCAGTTCCTGGCGGGTCCTTGCTCGACAAGTTCCGAAAATATGAAATTTAGTTGGCCCAATTGACGCTTGCTCCAAGAGCTGTTAGTTAAGAAGAGAGGTACTAGATTGTTATAATAATGATGAATAATATCTCCAATTAAATTTTTGTTATTATTGTGCTAGATTGACTTGTTTGTTTTATTTTTCATGTCCTATCTCTCGATCCGTGAACAATACTCCTTATGATTGGATCGCGTGGCCTAGGACCAGGTTCAGGTCTGTATTTATCAAGGCGTATAGAACGAGTGTCTGGTTAGCTTCAAATTCTCAATAAAAGATTAGATTGTGATCGATGACTGTACCAGTGGCAATCGAGACTACTTCTTACGTGTATGTGAAGGTTAGTCCTGTGGCGTATATCACTCCGTCATTACGAACAAGTGAGACTTCGACTTGTTTAGGTTGTTCAACCCATTGCCATCCATCATGAAAGCTGATATATCTGGAACGACACATAAAATGCACTCCTCGCATCTGAAATGATGAAATTTGTGATTTGATTGTTAAAATTGAGCCAATATTCTCAAACAAAATGATAATGACTAACTTGTTTGTTACAATTTCAACTTACCTGTAGATCGTCTCTGTTTCAACATCACCCAACCAGACGGAGTAAGACGGCTTGAAAATTTTCGCCCGTCAATTCTAACATGGCCCACGTCGCCACCACCGTCCAAATTCAGACTGTGAACGATTGGAACTCTATTGTTTTTAGATAATATTGAGACGAGATTATTTATCTAGTTAATTACCAGAGATTTCAATGATATTTAAGCAGGGCGTAATCATTGAGAATACCACAAATACTTACGGTGTCACAGGTGACCTGGCCGGCCCCATTCCCTCCAAAGAAGGTGTACTCAGCGTTATCTGTACTGATGATAGTCCAAGAGGCGCCGTCATTGACCATCTCTTTGTTTGGTTCCTTTGCACATGAATTGTTGCCTGAAATTGAATGATTCGCTCTTGTGATAAACATAGATACATTCTTTCGGTGCCTTTCAAATAAAAGGCACACTTGTGAAGCTGAGACACTGGATCGTCGGCGTCCAACAGTGCTGCTTGCTTGTCTACCTTGCGAATAATTAGCCTTGGCAATGCCATTTCGAGTCAAAGAGCATACTAATTTAACTGTCGACCCATAATGGATGTAACCGTCTCGTACAGTGAACTCTTCTGTTTCTGACTCATCATCGTCCAACAAATGTATTGTATATGCTCCCCGACATTGGCCTGATGACGCGTAGAAAACTATTACTCTCGACATGAAGATAACGAGTTGAGACAGTTTGCGATCTCAATCTATTAAATAGGGCAACTTTTGTTCCGGATGCTATGCATAGGTCGGTATTTTTGAGGGATTGCTTTTTCTTTGATGGTTTAGATATCACTTTGATTCGTCTCGAATGGAATACACCGAGATCCTCTCCATTAGCGTAAAACATCTTTACAGATAACATGAAATGTTTCCGTTTATCTGAATCACTAATGAATAAGGTCTTAGCAGCACAATAACTTTTGGTTGTAAAATCTAGCTGTTGCATTTCCTGTTCACTATTGCCAATACTGATAAATGCACATAATTGGCTGCTTTGTTCAGTTTCGCCCTCGCAAAGCATCCTTTCTTGTCGCTTTTTCCAACCCCACCAAGTAGATATATACAAGGGGCGGACAAAAGAATCGTTTCTCGTTACCATAAGATTTTTGTGCTACTTTGGCATGTAAGATGATGATTCGCATATCGTATGACTCACGATGTCTCATATAATTTTGCATAGCCTCTCTGGTCAATCTTTTTCCTTTAAAAATTATTATAAATATTTTGTATACTATTGGTTTGTTGTGTGGTTGCTATTGGTCCAGCAAATTGCCTCAAGTCACCATTTGTGTGTTGATTTTCGCTTGTAGCATTGTTATTATCTGGATTGATGTTATTATTATTGGTACTATTATTTGTTAATAGAATTCAAGTGATTATGATGTAGATCGGTGTTAGGTTTGATAGGTTATTATATTGTTCCCCTGTTTGGTGTGTTTCAATCGGTCCCAATGTTGTTAGAGGCTTAATATCTATTTCATTGCCGTTGTTATTATTGGTTAAAGGTGTGCATGTTTCCATTTGTTGGTGCACCACCATTCTGTTGCATATTACTATGTTGTTGCGTGATTTGGTGCGGATGATTGGTTCCGGGTGGTTGTGGTAGGGGCTGTGGAATTGGTGTCTGTTGTTGATGGTGATGATGGGGAGGCGCATGTGCATAATGTGTTTGTTGGTGGTATTGGTGGATTGGTGTGATCTGGTGATAGGGGTGGGGATGGCTCGGTTGGGTCTGCTGATAGACGGCACCATATTGATCGTTGGTTTGGGGCAGGGCTATGTTGCTATGCGGATGGGGATCATAGCCATTCGTCAGGTGGGCGGTCGTCACTGAATGTTCGTGCATGCCTCTGTTGGTTAATTGTGTTAACGTTCTCTGACTCTGGAAATGGTAACGATGCTGGTTGGCCTCGTGTTGCTGTTGTTGATGATGCTGTTGCTGTTGTTGGAGATCGTTATAATTTGGACTATAGGGTGACAGCTCTTTGTTAATCTGTTGCTGTGGATGTTGATGCTGGTGGTGAAGATGCTGCTGTTGATGATGTTGTTGGTGGTGATGGTGGACTGTAACTTGTTGTTGCTGTTGGTGTTGGTGTTGTTGTTGTTGTGGTGGTGGTGGTTGCTGCTGCTGCTGGTGATGATGAAGATGTTGTTCCTCGTAGTGGTGGCCTTGGGCAGTTGGGTAACCTGTAAAATAAGCCGCGTATGACTTGCAACGCTTGGCGCTGTGACCAGATTTGTTAGTCGACTGGTTTGATGTTCGGTTTCGTTGTAATGGCCGTGATAGTAGTTGTTATTATTAAGACAATAATTATTATTGTTGTTGTTATTGAAATGTTGCTGCTATAAGTTATATGGCAATGGTTTTGGCAATAGAAAATAGTAGTTTTCAATTTTTTTAGATAAGTATTTGTTGCAGTCAATCAATGAGAAGTCCAGGTGGGCAAGTTTGCAATCAATGCATTTATGGCAGCGATAAGTCGCGTCAGATAAGTTATGATTGATAAGTTTGGTTTATGTTGCGTTTCGTTTCGTTATGTTATGTTATGGCCAAGTCGTTGGTTCAAATTAGGAACGTTGCGTAGAATTGGTGGTGTTGGTGGATAATTTAGTTATTTTGCTTATGATAATTTAAGAAATATGTATAATTTTGTTGATGTTATTCAATCTGAATTTGTTATGATACTGTTATTATGTGTTCTGAAGTTGAAATCTCAATATGGCCCCAAATGGTAGTTTAATGACACTCATTTTAGCAAGTGTCACATTTGTAAAATCGTGTCGTCAATAGACTGACGTTTGAACTGGATTATCAAGGAAGGTGACATCTTACTACTGGTATTTGCCTTGGCAATTCATAGTTAATGATAATTGTATGGCCTCTCCCGTGTAGTTTAAAGGCGCAACAAATAATGGGTCTGGTTTCATGGAGTTAAGCGCAAACATACGCATACAGTCTCCTCAAGGAATAAAATAAAATTGGGACACATATAATAGGCTAGTTTCCAGTTTGGGTGAAATAAATGATAATCAAATATGGTTATTGGTGTAGAATAAGATGATTGAGAGAGAATAATATCTAAAATTGTTGCTCTTTGGGTTTGGCATGTTTGGGTGTGCGTTTGTGTTGTGTGTATTTGTTGCATGAAGAAGGAGAAGATGAGGAGGAGAGAGAAGGCCAGGGCAGAAGGACAAGCAGCGGCAGCGGCCCTGACCATGGCCGAAGCAGAGCCAGCGCCAACGAAGAATGGAAATGAAAGCGAAATCGGGAAGCAACAAACAAAACAGACACAGTAATATTCAATTCAACACAGACACTCTCGCGAAAAGCGTGTGGTAATGTTTCCTTTCTTTATTTCCTCTCCCTCGCCTGGCCCTGGCCTGCCTCACTCTCATTGGCATTTGTTTTGGCCGCGGCTGATGCTGCGCCTCGGCCGCTGCAGCCTGCAGTTTATCCCGTCCATTGGAATAATGTGCGTTGCTTTGTGCGGCGGCGAACGTCAAAGTTAGCGCACATCGTCCATTGGCCGCCTGTTCAAATCAACGACCTCCCAACGGCACTCAACGAGCGCCAGACACTGGCAAAACCAGGACAAGGCCCGAACTTGGGTTCCTCTGGTTGTTGTTGTTGTTGATGTTGTCGGTGTCGTTGTTGCTGTCGCTGTCTGGCCCTGCTTTGCTTGTTATGTGTAATGCGTGGCCAGGAAGGAAATGGCAGTCACCCATCTGGTGGGCAAATGCGCCGCTGGGCCCCACTACAATGGCTGCTGCTGCCGGCGCCGCTACTGCCGGCTCTGTGGCTACAACCACCAGGGCAGTGTCATTGACGAGACACTCACAAGCAGTGAGTCAGCTGCAACACAAACAAAGGACCAGATGGGCTGGTTGGTGTTGGATAATTCAAGACGAAACACCTAACATGAGCGGCCCCATTGGTTTGCCCGCCGAGCCACTAATTGGACTGCATCACCTTCAGACAGGCCGAATGTAACTCTGGCCCACGGCCGATGGTGGCGCCTGCGGGCTCAGCCTCAATCAAAAGCTTTAGAATCAATTTGGGGCCGGAGCGCGACAGTTGTGGTTGCTCACTTCATCTGAGTTGTTGTTGTCGTGGCCGATGAACGACGAACCAAATGTTTCAATTATCGCCAGCAGCACGACAAATGTTAGGTAGCGCCATTAGTAATAATCAGGTGCACACTCGTGACAAATGGCCGAGTGATTGGTCGATCAAAACTGCCCATCACTTAAGTGGTTCACATAAATGAATGGCCACCAAATGAACATTGTTCAGGTGGTCACGACGACGATGACGACGACGACGGCCGAGCGTGCGCCTGTCTGTCTTCCTGACGTCCCTCCGTCAATCATCGCCAGTAGAAGACAAGAGAAACCTCTCGTAGGCGAAAATTAGAGCAAAAATGATCACAAATTCATATAAATATAGATTTAACGTGTAATTATGGCCGAATCTACTTACCATTGACAAGTCGCCAGTTTGCTTGTTGTTGTTGCTTGATGAATCACCTGAAGTGCTGCCGCTGCTGCTTGGCCATTATTGTTGTTGTTGTTGATTTGTGAGCTGGTGTCCATAACAATCATATTGCTGCTGTTGTTGTTGCTTGGCGCTGTTGTTGATGCTGCCGCTGGCGGAGACATTACTGTTGACGAGTTGTTGCTACTACCCGTCGAATGGTAGCCATCTGAGTTTGAATTTGAATTATAATGAAGCTGTTGGTGTTGTTGTGCTATAGTTGTTGTCGTTGATACTGGTGTGCTGTTGATTGATTCCTGTTCATTATTAATTGCGTAGGTGCAATTCATATTTGTTGATTGATTGGTTGACTAGATATTGGAATTATTGTTGTTGTTGCTGATCATCAATCCTATCATGTCTCTTTCAATGACGGCCAACATATTTATTTGAAATATTTATTATTGCACTCGTAGACACAGTCGGTTAATTGTCATCTGAATGGCTCCCGATTGATATAACGACCACTTGCTCGCTTGCTGATTGATTCTATCCACTTGAGAGAGCCCAAGACTGGCTAGCGTTTAATTTGAGTGTGCATATGTGTATTGTGTGTGTTGTGTATCTGTATGTGTGTGCGGTTTGAGGTGAATTGGATTTGAGAGGTGCGCGATTGCGCGAAAAGGCGAAACTCTTGTGCCTCTTATCTTCTCGGCTCGACACTCAACTAGTTTCTGTCTCGTGGCTTCAACCTGCAAGTTGGCCGCCAAATCAAATGCCTCAGGAGCCACTTAATGCATGTGGCAATCGTCGTCGTCGTTGGCGGCGGCGTCGACGGAGTTTGCGCAAGCCTCGTCCGCACTAAACAGGAACGCAGACATTCACCTTTATAGAGGCTTGCCGACCTGGCCAGAATGAACGAGAACAACAAGAAGAAGCTTGACGAGCCTTCGAGCTTCTCCTCGTCCTCCACGATGGCCAAGCGATGCCTCTCCACTATAGAACAAGTGCATGCGCGCCATTATCATAGTCACCGTCATCATCATCATCATTATTATTATTATCATTGTGCTGTTGTTGTAGTGGTTGTTGTTCTGATTCAGGACGTCCACTGCAAGTCGGAGCCACCTCTGGACTGCAGTCCGGCGAGTGAGTGACGGGCCAAGTAATCTAATAGACAAAGTTCAATTTCCGCCGCCGTCCTCCTCGTCACTGGCACTCTCCGGCGCAGGTCGCCCCTGGAGTGGTGGCTGTCGTCATCGTCAGCCTACTTGATTGGTGTGTGTGTGTATGTGTGTGTTCATTGAAGAAACTAGCGAGTGTCCACACTAGCAAGTGGCCGTGCAGGTAGAAGCAGTAGTCTAATGTGTGCCTGTGCAGCAGATCTACCTGTTTGCCGCTCCAACTAACTAACGAATGGACGGCCGCCGGACGGACGAACGAACCAAGTGACGGCCAATGCAGCAACCTGAAGCGTGGAAAATCATTCCGTGATAGCCAATAGTTGCTCGAGCTATCTCTTGCCTCGACCCTCCCTCTCTTATATCAACTAACTAACTCTCTGTTTCCATCTATTTCGAGTGAGTTAATGTCACTGCTGCTGCTGCCTATGCTCTTGTTGCTGTTGTTGTCTTCGTTACCTCCGAGCAACCTGCCGCCCATTTAAACTTGATGGCTCAGGTGGTCTTCGTCTTGGTCGTCGTCGTCGTCGTCGACTTCAGCTGGTCCCATTCAATACCTTCGGTCGGCGCAGAAACGAACGAGAAGCCCAGCCGCCGGCCTCCAAACAACTCGCCATTGGCCCACACAATCAAATAACTAACTCATACAACTAACCAACGACGACAATTACTCTTCATCGCCAGCCCATGGCTCGAGCGAGCCGCCCATCCAGCCAAAAGAAGGCTTCAATGAATAGATGGCGAGCACAAACAGCCCTACGGAATGTATCCTTACCTCGAACCTTAACAACAACAACAACAACAACGACAACCAAATCAACTCTTTCAAGTATAGCCTCGAAATCCACTGACTTGAATTAGTTGCTGCTGGCTGACTAGTTGCTTGCCTGCTTGGTGGCTCACTGCAACCACGCCAACTTCCCTGAAGCAGCAACAACAAATTATTGTGCCTCGTGGGGCGAAGAGAGCAACGCAAAGAGATGATGTCTGTATAGGCTACGACCCTGTCGAGTTGATTAAACCAGTCGAGTCAAGGCGACGTGGCCGGCTAGAAACCAGCCGACTTCGTTCTGCTGGCCGACGAGCTGAAGCTCCGCCTATAAAGTTTCGCCTGAGGAGCTCTCCAAGCGAGTCAACTGTTCGAATCTGACCTCCATTGGCCGCTTCTATAGGCAACAATGGCGTAACGGCCAATGTTAGTTGCTGTTCAGGCATCTATTCAATTTTATTTTTTTGTTGGCTCATTTCAATCGAAGCTCTCTGGTCAGTGAGCCGTCGAATTAAGGAGTTTTTCTACACAGCGGCGACGTCACGGCGGCCTGCTATGATTGAGCAATTTGGCGTGAAATTGGCGACCAGAGGAGACCATTTTTGCCCATTGATCTCATTAATTAGTGGACAACAAATGAGGTTGCATGATGACAACAACCAGAACGATAACGATAGCAGTTTTTACAGCTTTTTCGTGGCACAAATTCGTCGAGAGCCGCCAGACGAGGCGGATGTTGTTCAAGTGTGCAGGAATTACCCAAATCGTCTGGTGTCAATGGTTGAATTGTTCGTCGCGTCTAACGAGACCACACGCAAACAAACCAACCATTGGTTGCCGCCAGGTGATGATAATAATCTCTCTTCGCCAACAAGTGGACACATCATTCAATTTAATTCCCGGCTGACCTCAAAATCTGCCTCGAGATATCATCGTCGCGCCGGCCACTTTGTTTGGCACGCAATCGAATGCACTTCGGAAGATGAGCGATGATGACAACGACCATCGACTGTAATCAAATAATGGCCACAATGGCATTGTACATCCTCATACCTCAGCCTAAGAGTAATCATCATATTCATATTCATTGTGGCAGTCGTCGTGCCGGATCTTCCTTCGAGAAGGAACCCTTTTTGTGGCAATCGCGTCGGCGATGGCTCACGAACGACAGACATGTGTGATTTCAAACGACGAGCCATTGGCCGGCGCCTCTCGAATGTAGATTTCGAGTGATGCGGCCGGCTGTTCGCTGGTGGTCGAGTCTCGATTGACCACCAGAGAGGTGTCGCTGAGTGGACATCCTGCAGGTGTTCTAGCACGCAATTGATATCAATGGCGGCAAACACTACACACGAAGAGCTGCCGAAGTGGTGGCGGACGACACGATTGAAGTCAGATAGACAAATTTGATTTATGTATTGCCATTGGAGGTGAAGCAACCACACATCTCTCATCTATCGATGATTCCTGTCTCGTCTTTGAAGGCTATGGCCATCAATCTGTGCCCATCAATCGGCGCAGACCACACACCTGGCGACAAATAATAAGATTACATAATAAATGTCGGTCTCTGTCTCTCTCTCTCTTAGTGTTTTCTTTGGCCGCCTGCGATGGTCAGCCGAGCGAATCGCTCGAGTTTCGGTGTGGGGCCCAACGACGACGGCGACGATGACGACTGTGTTGCATCACACACGTGAGACGCCCTTGACTTTGTCTTTGTGCTCGTCCCGCCCGAGAGGTGAAATTGACGGAATTGTCAACGACAACAACACTGACACCGACACCGACAACAGCAACAACAAGTGTCGCTTTCATCTAGCCGCCCCACTCACACACCAACATACACATACATACGTACCTCTCACTTGATTCTCACAAACACTTAACCGAACGCGAGAAGGCGCCGGCCACAGCTCAGATGAAACTCGCCTGAGGAACCCAATGCCAATTTGACACCTTCTTTGAATTGATGGCTGTTTGTGTGGCTGATCATTCAGCAGTTTTGAGCTGGCCCAGAGCTCGAGCGGCCAATGAAACTAATGAGTTTCTTCTCCTTGGGACGTGGCGATCTGGTGCTCAATAATGAGCGTTCAATTGTGTTCGTCCAATTGCTAGTTAGTTTACTCCATTGACCATCAACATAGAGCCATACCAACGACAGCAACGACAACAGCAACGACAACAACAACAACAACAACAACAACAACAACAACAACAAGTCTCTCTCTCTCTCTCTCTCTCTCTCTCTCTCTCTCTCTCTCTCTCTCTCTCTCTCTCTCTCTTATCCGCTTGAATTCTTTCAGCTGCAACCAAAACAACGAAATCAACCTTAGTGACTGAACTGAACGCTTCAACTCGGCTACAACTAAACTAAATTAATGTTTCTAAACTACCTGCACTGGGGATCGTTCATTACACAACAACAACAACAACAGTAGTAGTATCAACACCGACGACAACAACAACAACAGTGACAACTCCAGCACAAACAACGTCGAAGGAGCGATGATGAAAAATAAATTATAACAGATCTCACGGATTCAGTCGCCTTAATTTGTTGCCTCAGTTGCAGTTGCGGAGCAGTGGACTAGTAGCATCAATTTAAAGGCCACTCCGCTGCCCGGCGCCACCACTACAACTTAACAATGCTGGCTAAAGACATTTCAACCTGTTGGATTGAGGCGTTGAAGTTGAAGTTAGTTAGTTGGCCGCTGAGTCAGTCAGTCAGCAGGTTGATTATCGTACTTAGTCGCCTTCAGTTCGGCGCATAAAACTTTGCCGCTGGCCCAGACGTCAGCCTGACTGTGGAGGATGTCAAATTGTCGACTCTCCATCAAGAGGGTAAGCAAATATCATTAGTCTTCACTGTATTCAGTCGTCATCGTTCCTTGCTTTTTATCTCCTCTTTGGGTGAAACTAATTATTTATGATTGGTTCTGAGAAGTCGTCATCATCTTAATTATTGTGCTGCTCAAACGACAACCACGACGACGATAATAATTAATTCCAAAAGTCGCCGAGAATCATCTCCAGTTTGGGTAATGAAAGAATTAACAGGCAACATCATTAAAGCGCTAGCTCCAATTTGAATAGTTCGACCTCTGCACACCCACCTGAGTGTGTTAAACAGGCCGAGGAATGATAATTTTTGTGTGTCTCAATAATATTTCATCATCTGCGTTGCTTCAAGTCACTCCACATGCTTGTGCCTTCATTTTATGGGCTCTTGAAATTGTCGTAAACAAACGAGGCCAGGCAAAGTAAATGTTGTCTCTTGAATAAAGAGGTAATTTCTTCCTATCTATCCTCGACTGGAATCATCATAAACAATAATCTTGTTGAAGTACCCGAAACCAAAACAGACACTACACGTTTTATAGGTTCGTTTATACTGACTCCATGTAATTGAATTGAATGTCAATGGACCAGTTTTGTGCTTCATTTATCATCTCTGGATACTGCTTGCTGATAGCTGACGAGTTTTTCTTTCACCTGCGCAATCAACTCTGAGATGATGAAATGGGGAGCTGCTCCTGTTCGAGGCTAGCTATCGTAATTGACTAGTGAAATTGAATGAAACTCGGCGCAGTCTTTCGAGGATATGACTTGTGAGTTCTATGTTGGATATATACTGATAGGCTAGCAAGCAAATGGAAGTGATGTTTATTCGAGCTTTTTGGTTGGTCGTATCGGCTGGCTAATTACCGATTCACTCATCGTTAATTGATATCATTCGCAATCTAATTCAACTCTGGCTGATGCGTTCGGATGCCTTCAAACGGCAGCTATAGATGGCCATTGTTGCTTTTGTGGGGCGACCACTCCATCTGGAGAGCCATTGGTGGCGCCACCCCTGAGCTACTGAGCTGGTTGACGATTGACTCGCGCTCGGGGCTGGCCAGATAGGCGCGGACCTGCTCGTCGTCGGCATCCCACTCGCTCAGACAGTCCACTAGATCGAGCCACACTTCGGAGTTGCCCTGTAGCGGATCGAAGGCTCGGGCGGCCATCAGAAAATCTTGGCGGACGTCCTCGTCGGGTTCGTAGGGCTCGTCGGCGGCCTCCGGCGACCGATTCAGCTTCTGCTCGAGCTTTCCGGCGAGTTGACCGATGAAGACCTCACTCGAGAGTAACTCCATATCGGCCGAAAGGATGCTTCCGTACGTGCGACACCTGTCCGGCAGGCGAGCCTTCTCCGGTAGGCTGTGGTAGGCACCAATGAGCGATCCAATGAGCAGGTTCAGGTAGTTGGACTCCTCTTCGTCGAGCTCCTCTTCTGACTGCAGCTGCTGCGCCCTTCGTCGGGTACTGGGACTACCTGCGGAACTTGAACCGCCTGTGGAACTTGAACCGCCTGTGGAACTGGAGCTACCTCTGGAACTGGAATCACTTGTGGAACTGGGGCCGCCTGTGGAACTGGAGCTACCTGGGGCTGGGGAGTACGCGACAGAAATTGCTGGAACTGTTTGTGGTTTGGGTGTTAAAGGTGGTGGTTGTTGTTGTTGTTGTTGTTGGGGCTGCTCGCTATGCTTGCGGAACAATCTATCGGCCTGCTGTTGGTTGCCTGCAAAGCCACTTGCCGACTGCCGACCTGACTGTGGGATTGAGGTCGTCCAATTTCAGGCTGGGATGCTTTTCTTGGCCACCTCGTTGACCAGCCACTTGAGAGGCTGATCCACAATCAGCTTGTACTGGTCGAGAATCTGCTTCAGCTCGGGGTCGTTCAAGAAAGAGTAGGCCTTCGCGTCAATGCTGCTGCGGAACTTGTCGCCCAAACATCGAACCAGCTCGAGAAGGCCCTCGTCCACCTGGCCGCTTTGCTTGAAGTCGTTGATGGCCTCCACATACAGGAAGCGCAGGGTCTCAATATCGATGCGGCTGTATTGCTCCTGATGGTATTGAGGCTTCGCCATGGCCACGTCGGCCACCTGGAAGCTATCCAGTTGGTGCTCCTCATCACATTCAAAACAACAGCTAGCCGGATGCATCTCTCTTGCTGGGTTAGTGAGCGCGCCATAAAGCGCTGTAGCTGCGTCACAGCGGCGGGTCCGTCGGTGATGGGTCGCCCTTTGATGATATAACTGCCCTTAGCGGCGCCACCTACCAAAGCACCAGTACTGAAAGTGGCAGCAAGGCCGAGCAAACAAACGAATGCGATTCTCATGATGTATAATTTAATTCTGTATTCGTCGGGGGTTTATGTTGTTGTTCCCTTCTTTCTCTTCTTGTCGTTGGTGTTCAAGAATGGACTTATTGTTTTTGAGTGGGAGTATCGTCAACATTTTTATATGAGTTAGGCCAGAAGAGCCATCGACGACGTCGACCAACACCATCACGGATCATGACCGAATCTAAATTAAGCAACAAGTTGGTACCAGTTCTGCCTGTGTCGTCTAGTGGCTGTCTAAATTTGGATCAATCGAGAGTGACGTTACAGCACAACATGATGACTACCGTCCCGACATACCTTCTCTGTTACGTGAGCACTCTCAATGCCGACCTCGATGGATTGAATTTTTCTATTCAGTTTTATCTCATATATGGTGCACATTAGTCAGCTTCGTATAGATATTGTGGCAACGACATTGTTGACTTGATCGCACAGGTTTTCTGTGAAATCGACGAAATTAACGTATCGGCTTGATAATGGCGAACGCTTCAATATGATGTTTTGATGTTCGAGTTTTTTCTTAGATTTCCAAGCAGCAGTTTTCATGATAATTTATTCATTATAGATACTAAGGTTCGCATCATTTCTCGGTAATATGACAAAAATCTAAGTAACTAATCAGTAATTTGAATGTGACTCGATAAGCGAGGTTTATCTTCTGACGATGGTGTCTAATCACTCGTGGGAATCTCAGATGATGATTAGATAACTTAGACTTCGTTTAAGCAGGTTGGTGACGAGATCCATTATTTGAGATATATTTGATCATTGTTTACTCATGAAACTGAATAAATGCATAACTCGTTGAATCTTGGCGTTATGGAATTCAAACAATATGGATTGATGGTATTTTAGTTTCGAGGCCTCTGATTACTTTATGCTTGACCTAATTTGATGGGCTTATTTGATTCCTTGAAGTTGTCTCCAACGAGAATAATTTAAATCTATACATGACGAGTAATTACAAATGAGCTGAAGTCGAATCCATGATTATCAACTCTCGATGCATCTGTTAACACAGGGACGACGGAGGCGGCCATCGAATTTCAATTGCTGTGCAATTGGCGAATTCGCTGGCCGGCGAAGGCGAGTTCCATGCACTCGAACGGTGGACATGCACGCGTCTGACCAAAATAAACACCGAACAAGTGTCTTCCAGAAATACTCCCAAAATAATTATCGATAACATATTCTTCTTCAATATGTAACACAAAGGAACAATCACAATACTTCAACCATGCATTCAGATTATTATTCTATGATTTGAGCATCTATCAAATCAACGATGGCATCTTTAGCGAAAACCAATTCGCTATCACCTGAGCGGATCATCACTTCGCCAACCACCAGTTTATTGAGAAAAAGTCGCCAACACTTATCGACTGGAATGATCAATTGTCCTTCGAACCATGGTAATAATCTTGTCAACTCGTTCGATAATGATAAACATTCCAAATCAAGTCCGGAATCTTCGTCTGCCATTAGTGATACAAAATCAAGAAAAAAGAAGTTTATAAATTCAAGACAAACTGGCTCGTGTCATGTCTCGCATGGTCAAATGAAATCGGTGAATCTCTTCATCTAGCTTTATCTAGTTACATCGAAAATTATGTGAACTATGTTCAACTCGTCCGACTGGCCAAAGATACTGATGACGAAGAAATAAAGAGCATCTTAACCTTTGATCATCCATACCCCGTCACAAAAATATCATGGATCCCAAGAAAACCCGAAAGCAACGTACGCCAGCCACGTTTGCTGGCCACAACAACAGACTACCTGAGAATATGGCGTATCAAAGATGGTACTGAAATTAATGGTAATGATAAATTTATAAATGCATGTAACAAGGACGACACAGATCAAGTTGAAGCTTAAGCTGGAATGTTTATTAAATAGTAACCAAGGTTCAAAGCTTTGCGCCCCTCTGACCTCGTTCGATTGGAATGAGATCGATCCACGGATTATTGTTACCTCGAGCGTCGACACAACGTGTGCCATATGGGATATCGAGACATCGGCCATCATGGGCGGCACTGTCGATGATCTGACAAGTGCAATAAGATTAAGATCTCAACTGGTCGCTCACGACCACCAAGTCTATGATGTCTCATTTTCACGTTCAGGAACCGGACGAGACATATTTGTGTCCTCAAGTGGTGATGGTTCAGTTCGGTTATTTGACCTGAGAAGACTCAGCACCTCATCAGTATTGTTTGAGATGAATAGAAGTCTCCATTTAGAGAAGAAGGCTCTGGTAAAGAGTGGCATGCTCTAAACGGAATTCTAATTTGGTTAGCACCTTCGCGATCAATTCTAATGAAATCATAATTCTCGATATAAGAAAACCAGGAAAGCCTCTTTCAAGGCTCGGCAATCACACCAACAACCTCAATAGCATGTCTTGGGCGCCACATTCGTCCCACCATCTATGCTCGGCGGCCGACGATTATCAAGCACTCATTTGGGATCTCACAAAGCTGCCGAACCCTATCGACGAGCCAATTTTGGCCTATCGATCGACTGGTAAGATCAATGCCATCAGCTGGTCGAGTGTTCAGCCAGATTGGATAGCCATAGGATTTCAAGATTGTTTAGAGTTATTACGGGTTTGAGAATATTTTTTTATTCACTCAAACTTGTTAACAAGATTGTTATGTTGATAATAGTGGACCAACTCTTGCCAACTTTTACAATATCCAACACCACTTTGTTGTTGGTTCACATTCCCTATCGCCTTATTTTCCGACTCCATGATGTCTTCTTGGTGATGCGATAGTTTAGTTACACTTGTGAGATCAGCGACTATAAACAAACCTAGCCGGGCCTTGCTAGGCAACATTAAGAACATCGTCATCGAACAAGAAATCAACTTGTTTTCCGTCGAAGATTGGATTATTGGTTATTGCAGCGTGCCCGCCGTCCATTTGGTCAAGATTAGTATTGGCCATTGATCGACTCAAACCAGCAATTATTATGAAATTTCGCTCTGGCTAACCCAATCGTCAACTGTACCCGTGAATATTCCCGCGCACCCTCAAATGTGTCAGCTTTCCTATTGGCCACTATACCTATTTCTTCCCTATGAATATCTCTATGACCCAAAAGATAGTCGATAATTTTCTCCAGTTGTTTACCAATGACTGTCGTCGAGGTATCACAATCAAATATTGCCGTCAAACACTTATTATTAGGAAGCCAACTCCAATATTGTTCATCTTTGATGAGATCTCGTATTTTGGCGGTCAACTTGGCGTTAGTTTTGGGATCATCTCTGGGAGGCCGACGATAGAATTGATGATTTGTGAAATTGGACAAGGTTTCATGAGACCTGTATTGGTACCTAAGTGCGACAGCCGAGATTCCCATGGAAAGCCATCGTTTAAACAAGCCACCCGGTTCGTTCGTTGGCTCAATGTCCATATCTAGTTGGTAGTCGTCCACATTCATGGTTGAGTTTCGTAGTCTACTCGCCGATAGTTTGTTACTCTTCAAACTATTTGTAGAAGAAATCTTGTCCAATTTTGAAGACGAACGCCGCGGTAAACGAATATCTCGTCGTAGGTCACTCAATAGGGTCACCTGGCCAACACCACGTGTCATGATGGGTACAATGCAGTCAATCTCACTGGCCACCTGGGCGTCGTCTATGATGAGCATATCAAAATTGATCCCTTCGAGAGGCCCATTGGGTCCAGTTTGAACTAAATTGCAGCAAACAATCTCGGCTTTTTGTAGAATTTTGCGGCCATGTTTGAGCCTCAGCCACTTGGAACCACTTGAAACGACCCTCGACGCATGATCATGGATTGAATCCCTCAGGCCACCAAACACGTCCTCAGATCTACGCCAGGCCATCAAATAAATCTCTTCATCAATTAATTTGTCTAAATTGCACTCGGATACTTGTGTTCCTCCGTCACTGGGTGTTGTATTTCTCATCGATATGATTATTGTTATTGGTGATTGTACCATTGCCATTACTCACATCTATCCCATTCAAACTCGATCGCTTAGAAGTTGCTAATGCCGATGTGGTAGATGTTCTAGTCTGTTTTAGATTTGGATCTGGTAGCTCAACCACGAATTTCATCTATTTGTTCAATCATTCTGGCCATCCTAATGACATTGGCCTGTATGGGTGAGCAGAGGAGGATTTTGCGCTTCTTTAGGCGACACATATTGCAGGCGGTGTAGGCGGCAACAAGTGTTTGCCGCTCCCGGCTGGCCCCTCGACCAGCGATATCCTTCGTCTCATGGACTGTTCCACGGCCAACCGCTGGAACTTGTCCCTCAATTGTGGCAACCTGGCGAACGGCATCACTCGGACCTTGTCTTGAAGTGTATCTGAACAGTCGTCGTAGATCCTAGAAGACACTGGTGTATTGGCATAGAGCAGGACAATTTTTGGAACTTTGCAACGCATAAGCGACACAATCATGGCGATCAAATATACCACGTTGGTCAAATTTAATCCTACATTCGAGATCCTCGAAAGTCACAGCAGGCGGTGATGGTGATGGTGAAGCCGAAGGTGTAACTGTTGGTGTGAGTGTAGTTGCAGGTGTTGGTGTTGTCTGATTTGACTGTGTCTCGTTTCCATTTTGTTCAGGCCCTTTCTCCACCACAGGAATCTCCTTGGACTTGACTGTTTTCGATAGTTTTATTTTGACATTTGTTGGACTAACACTAAGTATGAAGCCCGTGGACAATAATTGATCATTTTCTAGATTAATAAGCGATAGTCGTTCGCCAACTCTTGCATTTGGTAGTATGTTTCTATCTAATGTAATACCGCTCAATGGTGTCAGTTTTCCTCGATTTTAATATCAATCGAGCGCGTGTTTATTTCGGTCAGCTTTCCTTTGGTTTCTTGTTCGAGTATTTCGCAGAGTTGCGCTGAGTATCGATTGGTTGCCTGTCTGTAATGCTTTCGTCGCCTGTTGGACAGCCACCTGCCCACCGGCAGTATGTCCGAGTCGGCAAAGATGGAGCTACTGATGGTGGACATGACTGAAAGAGCCTGTTTGTGTGTCTATTTGTTTATTCTAGTCTTCTTGGCGGTTTTTAATTAAGATTAACTATGATAGCTGGACGGACATTGGTGAATATTCATAAAATCTGTCCACTGTCGATATGTATCTATAGTTATATTGCTTGTAATGACCAATAGAGATATTATTGAATCGACTTGATTGGCAGTTTCGTCATAAGGCAACACGGTTATATTGAGGATAACAAAATAGTTACTGTTGCCTCCATTCTATGTGAGAAAGTCTGTGTCTTTGTTTGCAAGGTCGGCCTTTTGTTTCTCCTCTTCTTGTTCTTCTACATCTACAAGAGACAACTTTCCTTTCTTCCTATCTATCCATCTATTTTAGTGTTGGTGGCTTGTGTTGGTATGGCTGGCCTGACGTCGAAGACGACGACAATGACTCTACCGAGGCTCGAGCACTGTTTCTGTGCACGAACTCAATAAATTGTATTGGCGATGATGGATGGAGAAATAGCAATGGCTTGTGGATTGGACGGAATAGAGTGGAAATGATTGTGGCGTGTGGAAGGCGCCGATGGCGAACGTATTGAATGAACAAATCAGGCCAAATGAGCTGCTGCTCACTCTCTCCCTTCTCGACATTTCATTTATTCACCAGCACAACCACCACCACAGCCACCACCAATAATAACAACAACTACAGAAACAGACACATGTTGCCTTTGCCAGTTGTGTGGTGGTGGTGAGCCAGTTGTGTGGTGGTGGTGTGCCTGTTGCAACGCAACAGACAAACTCTCCGAATCTCTTTCACTTGTTCCCCAATGTTGGCCCAGCTCGGGTCGGCTCGCTGCTAATGTTGTAGTCGCGCCGCCTTCAGCAATTACAACGACGACGACAACATCAACAAGTGAGCATGGCTTCTACGTCTACGTCTACTTCTACTGCTCTGTCTGTCTATCTGCCTGTTGGCTTCCTACCCGACACATCGAGTCGCCAAAATTCTCCAGCCACTCCGTATCAGATGCAACTGTCTCTCGTCGTTGTGCAACATTCCTCCTACTCCTCCAGCAGCCAAGTAATGTCCGCGACGACGACGACGACGCCGCCGCCAACGACAACAACAACAACAACAACAACGACACGTTTCAAGTGCTGTAAAGACACCATGAATTTACGATTCAGGCGAGTTACTTTATGAATGAGCCAGAGAGGGATGACACACTTGTTGGAGTTTGTTGTCTCTTGTCGTGGTTGTCGCTTTAATCCGAGTCGTCTATCTATGCTTTTGTAAATGGCTATTCATTTATCCCTCCAATGAAAGCCTTCAAGACGTCTACTCGCTCGCTCGTTCGCTTGGTGTTCCATTCGGCCACGCAATGCGCCCAATTGTCCGCCCCCCGAACAGGTGGCCAGGCTATTTGCTTGGTCTATCCTCTCAGTGAGGGTAAATTAGGATGTGTGTGACATCAGTCGATAGATAGACAAACAAAGACCACTGGAGCTGCTGTTCAGATTTGGTTCATGTGGCTGAATTTAATTTATAATTGAGCGAGCAGAATGTTACATAAGCACGAATCATGAGGCTTTAGTCATGGAGGACAACTATTCTTGTTTTTAAGCGCCAGTTATCATTTGGATTGAAAAGACATTAGTCGGAGGCCGTTCGCGGAAGTGCATCGAGTGCATTGCACTGATCGGCCTGGACTGAACGAAATCGTTAGTGGAAGAAGTGGAGAGACTAATATCTATGATCATTCACGATAATGTATGAGGTAGGAAATCAAGTTTGTCTTGGTTGGGTGTCACCTTTTGATGGATAAAGAATAGGCGTTGATTATCGTTTTGTGAGCAACCAACGACAAATGACTTGGCTCTCCTGCAGGACGAATGAGAGAACCACCGCAGGGCCAGCGCAGTGGACGTACATTTCATTTATTGCACAATTCGGCCACTTGATGATAAGATGGCCACTATCATGGAGATGACTGTAATAACTGCTAGTGGCGGCAAGTACACTCCCGGTGGGCTCGAGTTGCAGCCGTCACGATTGAAGCGCTGACACGAGAGGTCAGGTCGAGATTGCGAGAACCGAGAAGAATGTCGGCCGCCGGCGGGGTTTCGAGTCGGGACACATCTCAATGACTACACTCCGAATGCAGTCCTTATGCGCGAATAGGGCACAACAGACTCGCCGGGTGACATCGATCACTGTCCTGCCCTCAGTGGCGTCCTGGCTGAGCCTCCGGATCAGATGGTCCTCGCACCTGGACGCCTGAGGGGCCGAGCGGGCGATGCAGCCCGGCGGCAGTCCGGCGGGCCCGTCCTGGATGAGTCTCTTGAGTCCGCCCACCAGTTGCTGTCCTGCCACGAGTTTGTTGTCCTTCATTAGTTTGCTATTATGATTATTGAACAAAAGAACATCGTCCACCTTTCCTTTCGAGCGCCGGTGATGTGTTCACCGTCGTGGCGGCGTCTTGCTTGGCTGGATTGATCCGGTCGAGGTTGGAGCTGCTGCTGGTTGAGGCCTGACGGAGGCGACGGCGGCGATGACCACGACCAAACCAGTGGATTGTGTTTGGTTGGTGTCAATAGATTGCTTGGCGGGGCTCTATCGTTGATACTACCCAAATTTAATCGATCAGAGCCGCCTGGATAGCTCGAACGCGAGTAGTCTCTCATGTACATCTCCAGTCGACGGGCGTCCTCTTGGCTCAATGTCTGAGGTAGGTTTGCTGGCCCCTGCAGATCGGCCGAGGCTGTCGCCGGCTCTACCCACCTCATGGCCTCATTGGAGGTGGCAGGTTGTTGAGTGTCTTGCTGTTCTTGAGGTGGGGCAAATAGGAGGGCCGTCGAGGAGACGCTGGTTTCTTGTGGTGGTGGCTTGAGGTCTCTCGACGGCGGGTGTTGGCTGAATTCAGAGGTTATGGTGAGTATGAATTGGCTAATTAACACGCCGGCCAAGGCAAATAATCGATTGTATCTCGAGATCATGATTTTTGGTGGTGGTTTTTCTTTCTGCTTGTTTGAAATACTCGAGAGAAGACCGCCGTGAGATTGTACACATCCGAGAATGTCGACAACAGCCAATAGCGAAACAAACAGTGATGCCAACTTCGGGCCTGCTAATTGGGATGAGTCAGCACGTCAGAAAGGCTATGGAGTAGTAGCCCATTGATGAAGCCAATTCGAAGCTCAGGCACGTTTCTCGTCGCAAAACCGGCCATTGTCGATTGGTTTGACCGCAGACGAGGCGAGCAAAGTCGACAAATTATCAAGTCTCCAGTCGGCCCAGTTTCTCGAGTCGGCCGGCGTCAGCAAAAAACGTCACATGAAACAGTCTCTGGCGTCATCAACTTTGCTGGCACATCTATCATTACAGTTTTTGTTAATTGAGACGTGGAATAGGAACATAGGAAAGGCTGAACGAGATGGGGCAGCCATTTGCTATTTAGCAAGTCTCCGCAAGATTACACACATTTAGGTGGGCGGCGAGAACACACAAGATTGGTGGTGGTGGTTTTGTCAATGTTAATTTAGCTGATCAATAACAATCGCAAACAACAACGGCATGCGACAAGGTCTCTGGCTGGCCTTGATTGGCTCGTATGTGATGTCGATTCGCTTCAAATCGCTCGATCTAACAACGATTGGTTTGAGATATTGAATTAACAACAACAACAGCAACTATTGAACAACATTGATCTTGGTGTTGTTTTGATTGAACTTGAAGTTGGTGTCTAGCTGTTGTTCTGTGTCTCGTTTGTGTTTATATGGCTCACTTGTTAATTGGCACCATTAATTGCATCCATCCATCCATCTGAAGATTATAATTTTTCAGCAGACATCTATTCGAATGGTTTCTGGTGTGAGTTCGATTCCTCACTAATCACTTCATGATGAACAAAATATTAACACTTCAATCGACAGGTAAGTTCAACCTCGCGGATATCGAATGTATAATCATTAAGGATCAACGGCTAACCTAAGCTATCAGCAGTTATTATATTCTTTTGTTTGGTGGCGTCCAACATTAACCTCCGGCCAATATATTGCTTGCCATCGATTCAGCCCATCGAATTGGGGCTATGGCAAAATGGGATTCCATTACAGACAGACCAAAGGCAGTACATTGACAAGACTGAGATAATTAGCGCATTTGTGCCGCCGCCAATACCATCCCAACGATCGCCAACGAAGACCGAAATGATGTTACAGCCTGGAGATAAGACCAACACATCAACCATCGTCTCCCCATCGTCGTCTGATGACACGAACAGTGGGTTTCAACTTGTCATCAAACAACTAACAGAATCAACTAAATCTAATGGCCATCTCACCAACACCAAAATAACAAGACCCAATTAGAATATAAGTTGCTCAAGAAAGCAATATAATCCAATTGACTTGCGGTCGGCTGGATGACATAGTGAATAAACTTGCATTTAGTTGTGGTTGTAACTTAATTGATTGAATGCATGTGTTCTATTTCGCTCTTGTTTGTTTATGTCTATGATTTGATTGAAAATGATATCTTTGTATTGGTTCACATCAGAGAATTATGTTTGCTATGACGCCAATTTGGTTGTTCGATGGGCGGCTAGTTCGGTGTTATTGTTGGTGCATGTGCACGTCGAGGGGGAAAGGAACGAGCACTCCCATATTCGAGCGAACTGCCCAGACGTGTTCGATGATATTCCGAAAACAACCAATACAGGCCACTATTGGATTATTGTTTTCGAGACTTATATATTAAAACATGATCAGATGACATCTTACTTTTTGCTACTATCCAGTTTGAGATAGAGATCTCCAGGGACATCATTATATCATCTATTATATTCACAATTATTATTGGCCAATTCGGCTATCTCGGTGGCAATGTTATTATTGAAATAGAACATTAGAGACAAGACACAATAACTAATAACGTCGGTCATAGAAATAGAGCGAAAATGGCCAATCTTTCATTAGGATGGCAGTCAACCGGTTAAGCTCTTCGTGGCTCAGTAGCCAAGATGAAAGACGAAAACAAGTATTCACCGTGTCTCTCTATTATTGATCAACAATTATTGACTAATCGCGATCTGGCGATTCCAACAAACAGTATGTAATTGTTAAGTAGGTGTTTATTTATTGTCATTGACCAATAGTCCTTGATATGTGTGAGTCCAAGGTGAAATGAAGTTCTTGGGATGAGCTTGAAGTTGGTCGACTCGAATTGTAATAATACGGCATTTTGTTTATACATTGATGGATAGCTCGAAGGGCTTCCTGCTGGCTCTACCATATACTTCAACAATACCTTGGCTAGGCAAAGTTTGAGCTCCAGCAGGGCGAATCGGGCGCCGGCGCAGCCTCGAATTCCGAGCCCCTAATGGCATGTAAGTATAGGACTTGTTCTTGTCCCTGTTCTCTGGTTGAAATCGGTTTAGATGGAACTCGTTCGGCTTGTCAAAGTACTCTTCGTCGCGTTGTAGTATGTATGGATTGTTAGATATGGTCACGTTCCTGGGCAAATGAAAGGGGTCAGGTTTTATTGGAATAACAGCTGCTTCCAGGATCTACGACCATTTGATTGTTATCCAACACTGGACTTTATAGCCGCAGCACCTCCGACACGAGCCCGTCCACTTTCTTCAATTCCACCAGGTCTGAGTACTCGATATGAGAGTTGTTGCCAACCTTCTAAATTAATTCTTGATAGATCTCTTCCTGGGCGGCTGGTTGAAGGGCCAGCTCGTAGGGACAGGTAGTGATGGAGGTGGCAGTGGTTTTCAAACTCGCCTCTGATCTCCAGATCATCGAAGCTCCTAAATAGCTTTGCCGCTTTCGATTGACTCTCCTGGATCTTCTCGAGCTCTTCATGGGTGAGATGGTCGTTGTAATGGGCCTCTGTGTCATCTTCTTTGGTGTAAATCTGCTCGTGTCTTCGCCTCGAGCATCGCTTTGATGACGTCGTATTCAATGAACCTAGCCACAGGTCTGGGCAGTAGTGACCATATCGGAAGCGTAGCATATCGAAGCGAGCAAACTCATGGCAGGCCTCCAACAAGAACTTGTTCGCTTTGTCCAGGTAAGTGTAAATTTTGATGCTAAAGAAGGTCTGGGGCGAGCACATCCAGGTGAGGGCCATCAGATCCTGACGAACAAACAGTGTCCTCTGTGCTACCTTCAAGGTAAGATCCTCTAGTATTTGTCATCTAAGGTTCCATTGGCCATCAACAGCTTCGATTAAGAGGCCTCCTCCATGAACCTGTCGATACATTCGGACAACGAAATATAATGACATTCCCAAGTGATGATCAAAATAAACATTGTAACTATTATACTGGTGAAGATGTTTGTTTATTGGAATTTGTTCATTGGAGATATTCTCGCATACGTGTATATATATATATTCATATCGTCATCTATTCCATAGCTCTTGGGATGAGCTTAAAATCGGCGGATTCCAATTGTAAAAATACGGAATGTGCCGTAAATTTGTGGATAAGTCGCCGAGCTCTCTGCCGGTTCGACGCTATACTTCAACAACACCTTGGCAAGGCATAGTTTTATGTCTAGAAGGGCGAATCGGGCACCAGCACAGCTTCGAGGCCCCAATCCGAATGGCGCATAAGTACATGACTTGATTTTGTCTCTGTTCTCGGGATAGAATCTATCCAATTGGAACTCGTTCACCTTGTCGAAGTACTCCTCGTCACGTCCAAGTACATACAGATTGGTGGAGATACTAATGAATTGGATGTGGCTTGGTGGGAATGACGGCCCCCTCGGGGATCCGTCACCATTCGAGTGTTTTCGACAATGGGACTGTAGAGACGCAGCACCTCCGACACGAACCCATCCAACTTCTTCAAATCCAACAAGTCCGAGTACTCGATCTGAGGCTTGCCGTTGTCGTGCTGGCGGTGGCCAATCTTGTCGCGTAGCTCCTCGTAGACCTCCCGTTGAGCGGCCTGTTGATGGGCCAGCTCGGTACATACAGAAGCTCAAAGTGCTGGCTGAGGTCTCAAGAAGCCGGCTATCAAGAAGAACGTCAAGGCCCCATTGATCTCGTCATCACTGAAACTAGTAAACAACTTTGAGGCACAAGATTGGCTCTTCTGTATCTTCTCAAGCTCCCCATGCGACATTTGGTCGTTGTAATGAGCCTCTTTGTGTCCTCTTTGCCTGTAGATCTTCTCGTATCGATCAGGTATCTTTGCCTCCAGTAGGAGTTGAATCATGTCGGCCTTTGGGGCCTTGTTATCATTGGCATTGGGCTGTTGAGATTGGCGACGGCGCTCGTCGACCATTGACTTGCTGAGCTTGTCGAAGTATTCGAAGGTCCCAAAGCGGATGATGTCGTATTGGAGCAGTCTCACCACAGGCCATGGCATCAGTGACCAGGTTAGAAACGCATGAAGCTGACATCAGCAAACTGGTAGGCCTGCTGCAGGAACTTGTTGGCCTTGTCGCGGTAGGTGTCGATCTTGATACTGAAGAAGCTCTGGGCGATCACGTCCAGTGTGAGAGCCATCATGTCCTCGCGAGCGAATACGGTCTTCTTGGCTGCCTTCTGTGTGAGCTTCTCGTCCTGATCGTCGGTGTTGTTTGTCGGCCGCCAACAGCTCCGACTTGGTCTCTTGAATCCTGAGCGAAGCCTCCTGCATGAACACTGTCGATACATTCGGACATCTTGGTCATCATGATGCGCATCTTTGAGCTGGTGAACAAGGGCGAAACAAGCGCACGTTGGTTGGTCCAATGATGTCCTTCGGTCCAGAACATCCAATGCCTCATCTTCGGGTGATGGACGGCATTGTGGTTTCTATCGGTGAACAGCTGAACTGTTTGATGTAGATGTGCTTGAGTAATCTGTTGTCAGAGGTTCTCAATACCGGCGCGTAGCCTTCGTAGATGCCATAAGTGCGTCCCTACCTGTTGCGCCACCCATGTCCATCTCGGCCTTCTTTTGAATAAATAATAGATGTTGGTGCCAAAGATTGGCCATGGCCTGGGCCCTTTGATGCCTCGCGACGACCAAAAGGAGAATTTCTTCAGGTGATAATAAACCACCGCTGCAGTGGCTACCACCAGCAAGGCATACCTGCTGAAATGTTGTTTGAAATACACTATCCATCTTTGATGTTTTTCACGTAATTACTATTGTTGTTGTCGATTGAGTGGGAAGTGCCAGCATCTTATGTTGTGTGGACTGATGATGACCGATGTTAACAACTGACGGCTAACACAATTCACGTTGTCCCCGTTCAGTCTGTTCCAGTAGACTCTGTGGGCTCTAGGCTGTCTTCACTTGTTGATTGTTGGTGCACGAGCAACTGAATTCCACCAACAAACAAAAACATGCCGATATTTTACTTGCAAAATACAGGCTTTGGTTCAGTACTATCAGCTGATCAGTGCTTATGGAGTATTTTCACAATGATGATGATGAACTCGAGGCTAATCAACGAAATATAATTAATGACATTCCCAAGTGATGATCAAAATGACTATTGTAACCATTACACGGGTGAAGATGTTTGTTTATATATATTCATATTGACATCTATACAATAGCTCTCGGGATGAGCTTGAAGTCGACGGATTCTGAATTGTAAAAAATGGCATTATGCTTAAATTTGGGTGGATAACTCGCCGAGTTCTCCCCGATTCAACAATGTGCTTCAACAACACCTTGGCCAGGCATAGTTTTACCTCCAGAAGGGCGAATCGGGCACCAGCACAGCTTCGAGGCCCCAATCCGAATGGCGCATAAGTACATGACTTGATTTTGTCTCTGTTCTCCGGGATAGAATCTATCCAATTGGAACTCGTTCACCTTGTCGAAGTACTCCTCGTCGCGTTGCAGTACAAACAGATTGAGTAGAGATGCCAGTATTCTTGGGCAAATGAATGGATGTGGCTTGGTGGGAATGACGGCCCCTCGGGATCCGTCACCATTCCGAGTGTTTTCGACAATGGGACTGTAGAGACGCAGCACCTCCGACACGAACCCATCCAACTTCTTCAAATCCAACAAGTCCGAGTACTCGATCTGAGGCTTGCCGTTGTCGTGCTGGCGGTGGCCAATCTTGTCGCGTAGCTCCTCGTAGACCTCCTGTTGAGCGGCCTGTTGATGGGCAAGCTCATTGCATACAGAAGCTCAAAGTGCTGGCTGAGGTCTCGAAGCCGGCTATCAAGAAAGAACGTCATGGCCCCAATGATCTCTCCGTCACCTGAATTTCCTAAACAACTTTGAGGCCTCCGATTGGCTCTTTTGTATCTTCTCAAGCTCCTCATGCGACATTTGGTCGTTGTAATGAGCCTCTTGTCGTCCTCTTTGCTGTAGATCTTCTCGTATCGATCAGGTATCTTTGCCTCCAGTAGGAGTTGAACCATGTCGGCCTTTGGGGCCTTGTTATCATTGGCATTGGGCTGTTGAGATTGGCGACGGCGCTCGTCGACCATTGACTTGCTGAGCTTGTCGAAGTATTCGAAGAGCCTATAGGGGATGATGTCGTAATGGAAGAGTCTCGCCAGAGGCCAGGGCATTAGTGACCAGGTGAAGAAACGCATCAAGCTGGAAACGAGCAAAGTCGTAGGCCTGCAGCAGGAACTTGTCGGCCTTGTCGCGGTAGGTGTTCACCTTGATACCGAAGAAGCTCTGGGCGATCACGTCCAGTGTGAGAGCCATCATGTCCTCGCGAGCGAATACGGTCTTCTCGGATGCCTTCTGTGTGAGCTTTCGTCCTGGTCGCCGGTGTTGTTGTCCGGTTGCCAACAGCTTCGACTTGGTCTCTTGAATCCTGAGCAGAAGCCTCCTGCATGAACCTGTCGATACATTCGGACATCTTGGTCATCATGATGCGCATCTTTGAGCTGGTGAACAAGGGCGAAACAAGCGCACGTTGGTTGGTCCAATGATGTCCTTCGGTCCAAGAACATCCAATGCCTCATCTTCGGGTGATGGACGGCATTGTGGTTTCTATCGGTGAACGAGCTGAACTGTTTGATGTAGATGTGCTTGAGTAATTCGTTGTCAGAGGTTCTCAATACCGGCGCGTAGCCCTCGTAGATGCCGTAGGTGCGTCCATACCTCTTGCACCAATCCATGTCCACCTCGAGCTTATTTCCGAAAAAATAATAGATGTTTGGTGCCAAAGATTGGCCATGGCCTGGGTCCTTTGATGCCTCGCGACGACCAGAAGGAGAACAACTTTAGGTGATAGTAAACCACCGCTGCAGTTGCCACCAACAGCAAAGCGGGCCATAGCTGTTGTCGAATAGTCGACTGTACTTCTTGGGGCTGAATGTTGCTGTCCATTTTGATGATTTCCAATTTAAAACGTTGTCGTGTACTTTGTTGCGTAGATGTCGTCAAATGTGAGAGAATTGGCTGTCTTTATATGCGCGAGTTGCCATCGCTGCCGGTAAATGCACGCCGTTGTTTACAAGTGACTTGGCCGGTTTTGATATCCAACTATCCAGTTTTTAGAGGTGCATTGAGTCAGTACTCGGAGCACCAGAGACCAGTGAATCAGGCCGGTGGTGACGTTCAACGTACTATGCACCGACAAGTTGTCGCTATCACAAGCAGATCTACTGGAAAGTTCCATTCGTTATTTGGTGTCGCCAGTTGATTTTACGCATCAACAAAATATACGCCTCGTGCAACAACCACTTGAGGATGGGGATGTCAACTGGCGACTGTCTGGGTCCTGAATTAATCACGCCTTCCCGGAATTTGGCCTGGGCGTCACTCGGAACTCAATTTCCCGCCGGGCAAGTGGTGCTCTGGTCTTACAGACGTGTTTTCCAATTCGGATATCAGCGAATTCTGATAGCACCAAAGTGGAGAAACAGTCGGGTAGATGTCACGCCCGCCGAGAATAATGTTCCGAACGGGAATTCAAAAGCCGAGGAAACAGTCCGAGTGTCCCGACTGTTTCGAATTGGTGGGACAGACGGACTGTTGACTGTTAGATACATGTACAGCGCCGTTAACATGGCTGCTGCGGGGTGGCCACGGTGTTTTTGTCGATATGGCTATAAAAACGCCGGGCTCTAAGATGTTTGTTGTTTTAAAACGTCTGGATGTGCAAAAAGGCAATTGGTTGAGTCGAGGGGTCGAGAAAACATCAAGAATGGACATTGAAATCAAGTCGTCAAGCCAGCCGCTTTGGCCAACACTGGCCGTATTGGCCACGGCCATCGTCGTTTATTATCACCTAAAATTGTTCTCCTTCTGGTCTTCTCCAGGTATCAAAGGCCTCGTCCATGGCCCATCTTCGGCACAAACATCTATTATTTGGTCCAGAAACAAAGTCGAGCTCGATTTGGAGTGGCGCGAAGTATGGGCGCACTTATGGCATCTACGAGGGCTGCTGGCCAACACTCAGGACCTCTGATAATGAAATCCTCAAGCACATCTACATCAAACAATTCAGCTCCTACACCGATAGGAACCACAAAATCGTGCATGGCGACAATGCGAGACGTTGGCTGCTCTTCTCTGAGGGCCAATACTGGAGCAACCAGCGTGCGCTAATATCGCCAATGTTCACCAGCTCAAGATGCGCCTCATGATGACCAAGATGTCCGAATGCATTGACGGGTTCATGGAGGCCTCGCGAAGGATCGAAGAGAGCCAAGTCGAGCTTGATGGCCACCAGGCGAGGCTCTGATGACACCCACGACAACAAGAAGCTCCTATTGAAGGCGGCCAACAAGACGCAGTTCTCGCGCGAAGATTTGATGGCCCTCACACTGGACGTGATCGCCCAGAAGCTTCTTCAGTATCAGATCGACACCTACCGCGACAAGGCCAACAAGTTCCTGCAACAGGCCTACGAGTTTGCCCGCTTCGACCTGTGGCGCTTCTTTGTGTTCTCTCTGGTGCCCGGCCGTGGCCAGGTACTTCAGGTACGACCTGACGCCCCAGTCGCGTTACGACTACTTCGACAAGCTGAGTCAGTCCGCGATAGAGGCAGAGGCGCACCACAGCCTCCGCCGCCAGTGATAAGTCTAAGAACGACTTCATTCAGGGCTCTACTGGAGGCGAAGATACCTGATCGATACGAGAAGATCTGCAGCAAAGAGGACGACAAAGAGGCTCATTACAACGACCAAATGTCGCGTGAGGAGCTTGAGAAGATACAGGAGAGCCAATCGAAGGCAGCAAAGCTGTTCAGGAGTTTCAGTGATTTAGAGATCAGAGGCTCGATGACCTTCCTCTTCGTGGCCGGCTTCGAGACCACAGCCTCCTCTATCAGCTTCCTGTATTTACGAGCTGGCCCATCAACAGGCCGCTCAACAGGAGGTCTACGAGGAGCTACGCGACAGGATCGGCAAGTCTCGTGAGATCGAGCACTCGGACCTTATAGATTTGAAGAAGTTGGATGGGCTCATTGTCAGAGGTGCTGCGTCTCTACAGTCCCCTAATCGAGAACAACCGCATTGTAACCCAGCCAGAGGAGCCACTATTCCCACAAAACCCAAAGCCATTCATTTACCGCCCATAATTTCCATTTCGACAAATTTCTACATATTACAACGTGACGAGGAGTACTTCTGACAAACCGAACGAGTTCCAATTGGGACGATTCTATCCGAGAACAGAGACAAAATCAAGTCCTGCAGTTATGCGCCATTCGGATTGGGGCCTCGAGCTTGTGCCGGAATGAGATTCGCCTTGCTGGAGATCAAACTGTGCCTGGCCAAGCTGTTGTTGAAAGTATCTCGTCCAGCCAGGCGACAATTCTTTGACTTATCCACCCAAATACAAACAGAATTCCTTCTTCTTACAGTTTGGAAACCACCGACTCAAGCTCGTCCCTAGGGAGCTGATTCTTCATGGCTCCGGGCATACGAATAAATTCAATATACTCATCTACAGTGATGCTATAATCTATAACATAATCTCGATAACTTGTTGACTTGATTCATCTTGTTGGCCGCCTAGAAGGAGGTGGCCGTAGTTTTCTCGAGGAGGAACTGATGTCTCTCATTAAACGTGATTTGCGAGACTTTATTCAGCTCCACAATCGACAACTATCTCTTGATGCAGGCCCACGAAGTCGCTCGCTTCGATGTGGCCCGCTTTTTCGCCTGGTCTCTGGTGGCGATCCCGATCGCCGAGTGGCTCAAGTAGGACCTCTGATTGCCTACTCTTGTCGCCCAGGTACTTCTGGCTTGATTATATTGGTCAGATGTCTCACGAGCAATCAGACAAGATCCAGGAGAGCCGAGCGAGGGCGGCCACTTTGTCGAGGAACAGGAGGCTCGGCCACATTATTGTTCATAGTCGGCTATGAGACGACAGCCTCATCGATCCGCTTCTACTTGTACCAGCCGGCTCATCAACAGGCGGCTCAGGCGGAAGATTTGAGCGGAGCCATGCGAGAAAACTTGCCCACAACACTTGTCAGATTGACCAATCGATCGTCTGTCTGATGCGAAGTAGTTGGGAGGGCTGCGTGTCTAAATTGTATGATCGATTTCATTAAGTAGTATTTCCACAAAGTCTTATGTACTGCACCGCGACGACGCGTATTTCGACAAGCCGGACGAGAACAGCTGGTTCGATTCTATCCCGTGAACAGAGACAAAATCAAGTCTCTCCGCCGTGGAGCCCTTCAAGTTGGGCCCTCGAGGCCGTGCCGGAACGAGATTTGCCTTGCTGGAGATCAAACTGTCCCTCGTTAAAAGTGATGCTGAAGTTTCTGATTGAGCCGGCGGAGGAGTCGGCCAGTTGTCTACCTAAATACAAGCAAAATAATCTTATGTACTTCAATTTGAATGCACCGACCAACTTTGGGCTGACTTCCAGGAATTGATACGAGCGAGGCGAGAGTGCATTGTAAACAAACAACTGTAGTATTGTAGTCTACAGAGAACAAAGGACACTCTGTTGTTGTCGTTGTTGTTGTTGACTCGGCTTGATACGACGATTATTAGCGATGAATCATAAGTTTCTTGAATGTCTTCGTGATTAGCCCAATGAACTCTCCTAAATGAAAGTCTCAGAGATTCTGGTGCCAAAGCGATGTAATTATGCTGTCAGTGGCAGCAGCAGGTTGCTGTCGTTCAGGTGGCCTGCATGGCGCAAAATTCACAAGACACTTGGGTTCCCTCACCATGAAACTGGCCACCTGGTTGAGCTTCATTTGGAGCTATCGAAGTGGCCAGATTGAACGAGATTTGGTAATGCCACAGTTGTTGTTGTTTACTGTTTTTTCATTAATAAGGCCGAAACTAAGATTATTATCTAATAATACTATCTACGTAAGTAATCAGACTAATGAGAAGAGTAAGAGAGTGTTTACGTCGATTGTGGTGCGGTTGAACTGAATATTGAGCAGCGAAAACAGTGTAAACACGCATCCCATGATAAAATGGTAGTCATTTCGATGCTTATTATCAGATATTTTCTTGGCTTCCATCAAGTAAGAGCCATCGTAATGGACAGAGACGTATTGATTGGCCTGTCGGTGGTGCTGGCTGGCGTGTTAACTTATTATCATCTGAAGAAGTTCACCTTTTGGTCGTCACGGGGCATCAGAGGACCCCTGCCATGGCCATCTTCGGCACAAACATCTATTATTTGTTTAGGAACAAACTAGACGTTGATTCAGGCTGGGTGAAGAGAAATACGGCAAGATTTATGGCATCTACGAAGGTTACTCGCCACATTGCGCATCACCGACAACCACATCATCAAACAGGTTTATATTAAACAATTTTCATCATTCACTGACCGAAACAATAAGATCATCAATGGCGACAACATGCGCCGTTGGATGCTGTGGTCGTCGGGCGACTATTGGAGCAACCAGCGCGCGCTGGTGTCGCCCATGTTCACCAGCTTGAAAATGCGCCCGATGATGGCCAAGATGTCCGCGTGTATTGACAACTTCCTCGAGGAGGCCGACAGACGAATACACGACACCAAAGGCAAGGGCAACCTGAAGGAGTGCAAGTTCGTGAAGAAGGACGATTTGATGGCCATGACGCTCGACGTGATAGCGCAGTGTTTCTATAGCATTCGGAGTGAACACCTACAAAGACAAGGCGAATGAGTTTTTGCGCACCGCCTACGACTTGGCCAAATTCGACCTGCCTTGGTTTCTCTTGTGGTCAGTGTTGCCTCGCCCTCTGGCCATGTACTTCCAGATCGATTTGGTGCCCTTCTGGAGGATCACATACTTTGACAAGCTGACGCAGTCGATCATTGACGAAGCGCCGACGAAATAAACAGTCCAACAACGATGGGACGCCATCGAACCGAGGCGACATCATTCGGTCGCTGCTCGAGGCACAAGATACCCGACAAATACGAGCAAGTTTTTAGTGGCGACGACGACAAGGAGGCCCACTACAATGACCAGATGTCGCGCGAGGGCTCGAGAGAATCCAGGAGAGCCAAACGAAGTCGTACATTACATTGATTAGGAACTTTAGTGATGTCGAGATGCGCGGCATGTGCAGCGCCTTCTTCTTCGTGGCCGGCTTCGAGGCCACCGGCTCGACCATCGGTTTCTGTTTGTACGAGCTGGCGCACCAGCTCGAGGCCCAAGACAAAGTCTACGAGGAGCTGTACGAGAAATTTAAGCCCACCGACTTGAAGATCGACAACTACTCGGACCTGTTGGATTTGAGAGAGTTGGACGCGTTCGTCTCGGAGACCATGCGCATCTATAGCACTGATTGAAAACAATCGCCTGGTCACCGACAAGGAAGGCGCTTCATTGACAGTGAAAACAAATTCTAAGAACAACAACATCGGCGACCATGACGACGACGACAATGGAACGGCGAGAAGACCATCTACTTGCCTTATCACACAGTGATTTCAACAAACTTTTTCCTGGTCCATCGAGACGCCGACTACTTTGAGAGTCCAGACGAGTTTCCAACTGAGCCGATTCTACCCAGAGAATAGACATAAAATCAAGAAGTTGCACTTACATGCCGTTCGGCTGGGGCCTCGCCATTGTGTTGGAATGCGCTTCGCCCTTCTCGAGGTGAAACTGAGCCTCGCCAAACTGTTGCTCAGGTACCAGGTGAGCCATGGGCCCAACACCTGCCACTTATCCTGTGAATTCTCGCACCATCAATATTCTTGAAGCTAAAACACACAGACTTCAAGCTAATACCGAAGACAGCCAATTAAGGGAGTAGTTACAGTAGTAGTAGTAGTATTAGTAGTAGTGGTGGTGGTGGTGGCGCCAATCGGCCGGCAAGACATTGTCATCTGTGATTAGCAATTCGTGAGGAGAGACAACAACAACAACAACAACGAGGTGGGATTATATTACAATGATAATAATATAAGTGACAACATGTGGCCATGTAGATTCCGGTTTCAATGTCACACACAGACACTCTTTGGGATGGTTCGTTGTTTTAATTGTTGTCCAATTTGAGGACGACATTAGGATGTACATGTAAATATACGAAACATTCCTTTGAGCTGCTCTCGCGGTGCCGGCCACAGTATCTGCCGCCCTTGGTTCCATTTCATCATTCTCCTCATGTTATAAAATAAAAACACATTTTTTCCATATACCCGGAGAACAAAGCCTTGGCGAGTGTTTAGTTCTACATGAATTGAATTGAATTGACGACTGGATTGGACCGGTCAGAATCTGACTGGACTGTCAGTGACCGAAGCCACAGCAGACTGTAGTCGATTCTGTCACTCGAGTGGAAGGAAATTGTTGTGTCCAACTGTTTGGCGTAGTCGTCCCGTCTCGTCCCGAGGTCCAATCCAGTTGGATGAGCCGATGCTGGCGAATCAACCTGTCAGTGTTTGCTTTAGGAATTAAAGCAACATTTTAAAGCAACACCAGCAACTTGTTTGTCTTTCATCCCCTCACATCGGCGGCAGCGGCGGCGGCAGCGCGCCTGCCAAGGGAAATCTCTGGTCGTCTCGTCTGGCAGCAGACACTGGCCGTGGAAGCGTCGTCGCCAGTGGATTTTCGGCCTGTGTCGGCTGCCGGCCGCTCGCCGCTCGCCTGCAAGTCCACTGGCCAGTGGCTTCCTCGGCGAGCGGCAAAGCAGCGCAAGCAAAGCGAAATAAGCCCGTCTAATGCACTGAAGAGCAGCTGCCGCCGCAGCCAAAGCACAGGCCGACGAGGCTCATCATCAGCGGCAGCACCACAACCACCAACACCAACATCGTTTTTGCTTTGCCTGTGCGGCTGCGGCCTGCACTGCTTGCTGGGTTCGTTCATCAAATCTGACTGCAGTGTTTTGTGTGTGTTCGTCTGTTTGTGTGTTTGACAAACGAGACGAGACGGCGGCGGCGGCGGCGGCGACCAACAGCACAGCCAACAACAAGAAAATCATTGTTATTATATCGGAAGGACAACATTATCACAGAAACCACTGTGAATCCCATATTTATCCATATAATTATTATCATATATCTAATGGGCCCAACCCTGATAGATAGATAGGTAGACGGCCAGACTCCGATCTCTGGATAGAGTACCAAACTCTTGATTGTCAAAGAGAGGGTGAGAAAGGAAGGAGAGAGATAGAAATACAGACAGACAGGCAGCCAACGCAACACAGAAAACTAATGACTTTTGGGCGAGGCCTAACTAACAACAACAACAACAACAACCGATATTAACTGTAAATCGAACCACACTGAGTTTTGCCAACTCCACAACATAACAACCCGACAAGCCTCACTTGACACCATAGTCTTTTGATATATTAAATAACCATACACCATAACGACAACATGTCCTAATAGACTATTATATATATGTATTTCAATTATTATATACTAGTAAATGCAATTGATTCGAATCGCTCCGATGATTATGTTTTTATAACGACTAGAGGGTCGTGTCAGTTATAGAATCCACTATTATGACACCAATGACTATCTGACTTGTTTATCTATAAGCTGGAAGACTCTCAATCGGCTGGATATACAAAAAAAATACAATATATATATATATATATATTAGATTAGTGTATATTTTATACATACATTTATATATATATTTAACATTATTTACAAAAAAATTATTCGATACATGTACACACTAATCATCAGAATTGATGATCCCAGAGACACTAGCTTCAACTAATCAACTTTTAGAGATTTATTAAAAGAGAAATTAAATTATTATTATATTAATTGATAGATATACACACAATAACAAATAATTATTAAATTGCGTATTATTACTGAGTAATAATTAACGAGGCAGCATGTCATCAATCTAAATGACATCGACCTCCAGAAGTTTGTCCGATCCATCGGGCATCTTTGAGCTGGTAGAAAAGGTGGGCTCTGGAACATATGGCCAAGTTTGGAAGGGTCGCCATGCGAGGAACTGGACAATTGGCTGCAATAAAGATTATGGACGTAACCGAGGAGGAGGAGGAAGGAATTAAAGTGAAATTAATGTGCTAAAAACCATTCACACCATAGGAATATAGCCACTTATCATGGTGCATTTATTTACAAGAGTCCGCCTGGCCAGGATGATAAACTATGGCTAGTTATGAGTATTGTGGCGCTGGTAGTGTGACAGATCTTGTGAAATCAACAAAACCCTTTCATTGCGCGAAAAGAATGGATTGCATATATTTGTCGTGAAATATCGCGCGGTTTAGCCATTTACATGCCAGTAAAATCATACATAGAGATATTAAGGGCCAAAATGTTTTATTGACCGACAATGCCGAGAGTTAAATTAGTCGACTTTGGTGTGAGTGCTCGTTTGGATAAAACAATTGGCTGTAGGAACACCTTTATAGGGACACCTTATTGGATGTCGCCAGAGGTGATGGCGTGAGGAGAATCCAGAGGCCAAATATGACAATGAAGCGACTTATGGTCGTTGGGTATTACGGCAATCGAGATGGCCGAGTCGCATCCACCTCTCTGTGATCTACATCCCATGCGAGCTTTGTTTTGATACCAAGAAATCAGCCGCCAAGATTGAAGCAGCCCCGTAAAAGTGGGGCAAGAAATTTCACTCCTTCATTGAAACGGTTTGGTTAAAGACTATACACAGAGGCCACATACCGACCAACTACTTAGGCATACATTTCTCAAGGATATCCCCAACGAGCGTCAGGTTAGATTCAACTCAAGGACCACCTGGATAGAGCTCGTAAGGGTAACGTCTGCAAGCCATGTCGGGCATGGATGCCGGCGGTATGTTGGCGCCCAGCGAGCCTGTCTCTTTCAATGGGCTCGACGACGACGACGATGCGGACCTCGACGGGCCGGACGAAACGTTGAGACGCAAAGTGGACCGACCCCAGCAAGTGCAACACCATGTCATACCTCAACATCATGCGGTCAACATCACATACAGGCGCAGAAAGCCTGGCACCAACCGCCGCCGCCACCTGCGCAACCCTCGGCGGCCATCCTGAAGTCACGTTCACCCGGCCCAGAGGCCCTGCCGGCCATCCCGAGGACCTCGTCGCCTCTGAGCAACAACAACATGGTTGCCGCCCAGCACCTGGCCTCGGCGAGCTGAGAGCTAGCGCATCGGCATCATCCTCGACAAATGGAGCGACAGTTAATAATAGTAATGGCAATAATAATAGTAACCTTTTAAGCAAGCAGCAAGCATCACAATCATCATCAAGTCCAATAATACAGCCCCCACACCTTCGCGACCGCTGCCTCCCCTACCACCTGAGGCGACGGGCGCCGCCACTCCACTAACAAGCGCAACAAACAACATTATTAGCAACAGCAACAATAACAATGCCACCGACGATAGTTTGAGAGAACTCGATGTCCCGTCTTGGAGTCATCCATTTCCCAGGTTTGTCCAGGATATCAATAACAAATAATATAAATGGCGGTAGTAGTGGTGGCGGTAAACTAGTTAATAACATTAACAACAGTGGCAGCAGTGCTGCCGCTCGCCAATGGAGACGATATCATCAAGTAATGGAGGAGATCGCCGCCACCACCGCCGCCGGCGGTTCCAACCCACAAGCCACCACCTGCCTGCCTCCTCATTGGTCAAGTCAACAGACTCAGCAGCAACAGCAGCCACAACCACAACAAGCCGTCGTGGCCAATCGAGGCAATAGCCAAGGCGCCTTCACCCTCTTCATCGAATCATCATAATGGTAATGTACATCGACAGGCCTCGATGGCAGGTGATGACCTAAGCCAGCTCGTTGAGCAATACACCGCCAGAA
The DNA here is from genome assembly GCA_020916435.1 of Oxytropis ochrocephala. NCBI lineage: Eukaryota > Viridiplantae > Streptophyta > Magnoliopsida > Fabales > Fabaceae > Oxytropis > Oxytropis ochrocephala. The sequence goes on from JAJHUT010000124.1 coordinate 78,628, forward strand.
TTGGCGGCCTACAATAATTATGAGCGCCGCCGCCTCTTCGTCATTTGAATCCACCAACTGATCGACTGTTTCCACAATAGCAACAACCGACATCGCCAGCGAACGTCCTCGTGATATTAATGTTTGCGTTGGTCCCGCCTCCAAGTCGGACACGCCCGAGATTAGGAAGTACAAGAAACGCTTCGACTCGGAATACTATGCGCCGCCTTGTGGGGCGTCAACCTGCTCATTGGAACCGAAAGTGGCCTCATGTTGTTGGACCGAAGCAGCGCCCAAGGCCGAGTGTATCATCTGATTAGCCGCCGGAGGTTCCAGCAGATGCGAGTCCTCGAGGCCAGAATATAATAGTCACCATATCTGGCAAGAAGGCGCGCGTTCGAGTGTATCATTTATCCTGGCTGAGAGTAAGATTATTCGTACGCCGCAGCAGGAGAAGCTTGGCCGCCTGGGTGAATGTGGGCGACTTACAGGTGCCATACATTTTAAAATTGTCAAATACGAGCGAATCAAGTTCTTGGTGATGGCCCTCAAGGATAGCATTGAAATCTACGCCTGGGCTGAAGCCGTATCTCAAATTTATGGCCTTCAAATCGTTCACCGAACTCATACACAAACCATTACTGGTTGATATGACCATCGAGAGTGGAATCCAATTCAATGTGATCTGCTTAAAACCACGGAGGCTTCCATGCGGTGGATGTGGACAGTGGCTCGGTGAATGATATCTATACGCCCTCGTATAGCCAGGGCCCCATGACTCCACACCATAGTGCCATTGAGTGATCAGAAGGGTCTCCAGTTGTTGTTGTGCTATGACAACGAGGGTGTCTACGTGGACACCAGCGGAAAGAAAGAGCAAGAACATCATCTTGCAATGGGGGCGAGATGCCCACCTCGGTGGCCTTCATTGGGTCGGGCCAAATCATGGGCTGGGGCAATAAGGCCATCGAGATCCGTAACGTCAGGAAACTGGCCACCTGGACGGGGTGTTCATGCACAAAAAGGCCCAAAAGCTCAAGTTTCTATGCGAACGCAACGATAAGGTGTTCTTTTCATCGGCCAAGAGCGGGAAGCAGCTCGCAAATATATTTCATGACATTGAACAAGACTCTGACGAGCTGGTGACGAGCCACGACGACGACCTACCGACCGAACCTCTTAGCTTGTATATTGAATACTGTGACGACAATACGTACCCAGAGTGTCTGTATGAGAATGTTTGCTTTATCGAAGAAAAGATTGGCCAATAAATTAAAAGTAATGAGACATACCTTTTGAAAAAGGTACGTTTATATTAGTTTGTAACAAACTAATTATGTACTCACAGAAGAAGCCTCCTACTAGCCAATTTAGTTTCCTCTTGTGCACTTAAACCTCCATATGATACCTGAATGCTGTGACAATGAGTCCAGACGATCAGTGTCTTTTGATTGACTCATAACATGACATTCTAATGAGTGTCTGTCGACTCTACTATGCTGTTGACACAAACGATTATTTGATATCTGTAGGCGGCGTATGAATAAAGTGGCCTCCTATACGTATATTGGCTAAACTATCCAGCCAATTAACACCTACACCACTGATTGTAGCCTTAACATATCGAATCAGATTGTTGTAATAATCAAATAAGATTGAGAGATAGATAGACATGCATTCAATAACAAAGATTTATGTTCAACATAATTAACATTAGCAACAAATAACAAGATTGTGGATCTAGTTGTGTCTAGTAGACAACTTGACCCACCCGATACGAACATATGCATCTAAACAGGCGTATTCTATCTGGGCATCGGTCAGATAACGGAGCTCCCAGTCGGAGAAGGCGATGGAACTCTTTTGAAATTCTTGCAGATGACCAATATTATGTGCTAGAGATTCCAAATTGAACTTCCCATCATAATAGGGGAACATCTGATGAACATTGTGTCGTAAGTCGAGCACGCGATCCGGGTTATCACGACAGCCCATAATCGGCTTGTAATTTTTGAGATCATTTTCGACGTCAACACCTGCCAACATGAATCTGCTACAGTTTAGGATACTATTAAGCACAGTCCCTCGTGGATCTTGATCTAGATGTATCATTTGAAGGATGCAACATTTTCGGTCATTGGCAAAAGCTGAACTGTCGCCACTGGGCATCGTGGTTCGCCTTTCCTATTTGGGTTCCACCATTCGCAATCAAGGCCGAGCACGTTGGGGCCATAGTTGTGGCAATCTCTTTTTCATATCTTCATACCAATTTTGAAACAATCCGCCCGGTCGGTAATCAAAGTTTAGATTCTAATTCCATCACAATATACGTTTAACTCTCTCGTTGAGCTCATCATAAATTAGACTCTTGATGATCAATTTGTCTTGAAATAATCAGAAACCAATATGGCTTTTGAAGACTTCACTTTTTAGCTAAATCTAGATGGTGATAGGTATATTATAGATACTTAGGATAATTTGTTTTATTTACTCAAGATTTTAGATATTATTTCCGAACATTCAGTCAGTGGTTGGCATACATTGGCATGGCACATAACGCAAGACGAGCAAACTTCACCAAATTGTTGCGCCGTGAAAAATTCGTCGCTCGCCCCAAAAATGCGCTCAATTTCAATGGTATTCACTTAAAATTGGCCAATTCGACCATCTTTTGATCAATTAACCCTTCCATGAGTCATGACTGAACATGGAACGCTAAATAGAGTGTAATCAATATTTTAGTAGTTTCGTATGAGAAGTTTCGAGAAGACCATGTCAATTTGTATGACTGTTGTATGGCCCATGACTGATTGTATAGGTCGTGCATGTTATCAGTACATATTCTAATGTTCTGTTTAAGTAGTAGGGGCTCAATGATAAAAATTATCACCTTGGCAATGTGGAATGAGACAAATGCATCTCTAGCAGCATAAGCTATTTGTTCATCCGATAATATCTCCTTATTCCAGTTGCTCCTGGCCATCACGGAGTCCTTCACGAACTCGAGCTGGCCAATCGTTTGGGCCAACGATTCGAGACTGTAGCAGCCCTTGCAATCCAGCCCCTGGCCTTGGCCTCTTGTCCGAGATCAAACAGGCAGTCGTGAAAATCCAACTGGTAGTGTTTTCTCAATCTGGTTATGTCTCCTTTGATGCCGACTCCGCAGAAAATGAATTGCCGATCTTGGACAAAATTTGCTAGTTGGGTATTTCGAATGTCGTCATCCAAGAGTCTCATCTGAATGACAATACACTTCTTACCGACACATAGCTGTAGTGTCTCTGGTATTTGGTTGGTCGTATATGGCTGCCATTCACAATCGAGGCCCACAATAACCTGACGTTTGCTGCGAAATCGTCCCAAGACATCGATAATCCATTCATCCACATCCACCGACTTGTTGGTGGCCACCGTGTCAATAGCGTATTCGTCACAATTCACAAACAAATATTTTGATGGTGCCATAATTTTTGCAAATGCTGTGATGAATAATAATAAAAATCCACTTTCCACGAATACAGAGGCGGCCAATAATAATTACAACAAAAAGAGACACTATCTGACCAGATAAAAATAAATAATACAAAATATTTGTTGCAAATCTTGCAAAATGTCAAATGGTTTACGTCTTTTTTTGATGATTCAGCAGCCGAATTTGCGCCTCTCTATGTGGCTCGTGCGCAGGGCGCGACTGGTTGCAGAAGTATACCTCTAATTCAAGTTTGTTATGATAGATGCGCTGATCAAATGAACACCATCCGCCAGTATAATATTGGACAATATAGTTGCAATGCATTGTTTATTTGGAAATTTTGATGGACATACATTATTGGATAACGTTTGTTATAATATCTAGCATTTGTCAATTGATTACAATCAGGTTTAATTAATTCCTAGGCTAGTTATCATCTTGTGTCCGATACGGTACAGAAACAAATGCATCGCTGGCTGCGTATTCGATCTGTCGATCTGACAATATATGTTTGCTCCAATCGCTCCTGGCTATTTCGTGATCTTTGTAGAAGTCGATCTCGGCCACATTCCAGGCCAACGACGCGAGACTGTACTTGCCGCCGCAATCCAGTCCGGCGTCGCGAGCCTTCGAATCCAAAAAGGGTACAGCCTATCTCTGTCGAACTCCAGATCGTAGTGTCTCTCCAATCTAGTGATGTCGCCTTTGATGCCAACCCCACAGAAAGTGAAGTTGTCGCCCTCCAGGAGCTTCTTCAATCCGCACTCGTCGATGTAGTCATAAATAGGCCTCATCTGAATGATAATACAACTATTGTCCCGACATAATTGCAGGGTCTCAGGTACTTGTTGACGTGTGTTAGGTTTCCATTCGACGTCAAAGCCCAGTATAAACTTACCAGTATCGTACGGAATGGCGTGGTCCGGCTCGAGATACTGGCAATTGTCGTAAAGCTCGTCAATCCACTCCTCTACAAAGTCCGGATCAGACGTGGCGGTTGTTTCGATGACCTCTCCGTCGCAATCTACATCAATTTGTTTGTGTAGGTCATGTTGATTGTTGTTGTTGTTGTTGCTGCTGCTGCTTCGGTGTTCTTTAGCTTGTCCTTATGATTTAATATAAACTTGCCGGTTATAAGTAACTGATTTTATCTGAAGGAGATGGCAACACAAATGATACTACATTACATATAATCCAATATGAGATGGTTGATATTCAACGTACCTTAGTCGAGTCAGCATAAACACTTGTTGTTCTTGTTGTTGGTGCGTATGCGAGCCACTGAAATTGGATGTGTGCGCTCGATGCCCATGCAATGATTTAGTATGGTTTAAGTTTGCAGGCGACTCGGCCTTGTTAGCCTCATCATCTACGGATAGTCACGGAACTACTAGAGCGAGAGTGACTCTGTTCGAAGTCAGAGGCAGCTCGTCGTCGTCGACCGGCAGCGGCGGCGGCGGCCTGTCAAAGCGCGCTCAGATGGCCGACAAAGATGGCTGCTGTTTAATTACATTTCAGGCCCCGGCTGATCGGTCGTGGTGGAGCGAACTACATTAGTCTGGTTGGCAGTGCCTCTCTGGTCGTCCGGATTTGTAAAGCTTGTGTCTTCAGTTGGCCATTAATTTCATTACCTCTTTGCTCGTCCTCCATCCCACTGACTGATGGTTGTGTTATGGTATGTAGACTCAAGAAGAGATTCGGGCCGATTTAGGAGCTCGTCATTTAGGTTACAAACTGTGTAACTTAAAGTTCAGTAAGGTCAACGAATTGCCGCCTCTATTCGGCAAACATGTTTTGTGAATTGCTATAGGGGCCTCACCGTAAATTTCGCGTTCCTGAAACAATTTTATTACTTGGATTTCCGTTCGTTTTGATTGCCTAGTTCTCGTAGCGAAATGAAGAAAGAAAATACGCTCGAACATAGCCAGTTAAAGCCTCCATGTCTGTCCTGAGCTGCCCATAAATCTTTCATATTGCTTCAGTAGAAAGTGTTAATCAATCTAAAGGGTGATTAAATATTAAATAAGCCCTTTCCCTACAGCATCCGAGCATATTTGAACCTCCAATAGGCATGGGTAGGCCTCGCGTATGGTCCTGTCCGAGGGCGAGGCCGGGCGCAAAGCCGTGGCTAGTCCCAACATAGAAGGGTTCCTGGAGGAGGTCACGGACATGTTGAAACAGCTTGGAACATAGAATATATTCTGCCCTGTCCAAGTTCACCTCTTTTCCATAAAGCCTGTTGTGAGCCTCAATGATCGCCATCTGAATTATCCACTGATCGAAACTATCCAAGTCGGCATAGTCCTCTTTGTCGCCCAGCTTTAGCCTTTCGATTGCCATACAAAAGATACATACAGTAGAGGTTAGAAGATCAAGACGAGCCAATGTCCAGGTGTCATCTGTCAATCATATACTTACAATTGGCTTTCGCTGTCGCCCACGTCGACAGTCGGCGAAGAAGTACCAGCAATTGAGGGGAGGGGGCGATGGCTATCTTATTGTCGGTCATGGACAGGTGACAGTCTGTATCTTTAGGGCTATTGTTTGTTATTTGGACCTCTCGCAGTTGTTCTGCCATCTTATTGAATTGATAACTTAACAATCTAATTTCGGGTGTGAAGGCTCAAATTGAACTTGGATAGCGAGATAATTTCGATAATTAGAGGATAAAAATTGGTTACGAACGATTCGTCTGCGCCCTAAACAAGTAATTAGGTATACTGCTCCTGCAAGTTGGATCGTAGTTAAAAATCAAGAGAAATAAAGAAAAAACTGAAGTGCAGATGGTTTCGAGGCAGAGATTCTAGTAGATCCAATGATATTGAAATATATATCAGAAATATCTCCACTCAAAGTAGGTTATCCATTAATAAATGTGATTTTCTAAACGAGACATAACCCCTGAGAATGTTCACTTGTTGTAGCCGTTAGGTTTTACTTAAAATTCGTCCTCTAATGTTACAGGACTGCAATGATTGATTTGAGAGTCGAGATATAATACATGCCTATCATTGACGGTAATATCCTATGACATTTTCGATGATGGGCTCGTTGTTTTGCGACAATTTCATATTTTAGCAATACAAACAAGAGTTGCGCCAAAAACAAGCGCACGTTGCGGCCGGCGCCGGGCCCAGCCCGGTCACCCGATCGAGCCCGCCATCGACCGTCCGGTGTTCGCCCATTGTTCAACCCATTAGGTTTTATTGAATTCTTTCTAGATATATTGGTAAATATGTGATAATTATGGATTGACTATCATAAAATGTCTCCCGATGAGATTAGGCTACTTCTAGATTATAGAATAGCAATAATTGACAGGCCCAAGCTTAGGTTCAATGGAATTGGGCCCAGGTTGCATGACAAACCAGGTCGATTATGGCCACGTGATGATATCGATCCCAAATCCGAAGTTAATAAGATATTATACAAGGATCTGGAAAAATTGATTGATTCCCAAAGAAAAATCGACGACCTAAAGAGATTGTTGGAGAAAATATTCACCAAATTGAGGGCCTGCCACACGACCCACCTGTTCAACAAGTATTGTGCACTAGATCCAGGTTATTTTGATATGATTGAGTTCAACCACATAGTGGCTATGCAGGCTTTACAAACAACGATAAAATATTAGACTTCATCAATCATGCCCTCTTGTCTATTCAGTGTGGAAAGCGTCATAAAGGTCTAATTATTAAGTTGTTTGGCTCTAATCACAACTATGACATATATAAACGAAACATCAAGTGGTTTGTCTACGGCAACTCAAAGATGCGAAAAGGGTATCTATAGGTCATTTTATATTACTAGATGGATCGCCAACTCCCGCAATGAATTTGGACAAAATCGAGTGGCTCCAAGGGCTAACTGATGAGGTTAAATATCGATTGTTCATACAGTTGCTTTGGGCCTTGACCAGGTTTGTTTCTGAACTCTTGAGACGTTACTTTTACATTACAGTTAACTTAATCCATATGTTAACAAATTAATTTATTATCGTTATGATGTATGGCAAAGATGCAAACAAGTGTGATAGACAAATACAAAGAGAGAGGACCTATTCTATCCCATCGAGATTAACAATATCCATCTACCCTTGAATGGAACCTCTAAGATCAAATTTCATCTAAAGAAGGACAATCTGAGATTGATTTGTACTCGACAGAAGAGTTCAAAGAATGACAACACTCTGTATCAACTACGGGCCGTCTTGGCTCATGTTTTGACTAATCTCCCTAATTATGAAAAGTTTAGCTTGAACAATCTACTTCTCGGTCTGAAACAATTTCGTCAACAATCAACCAGTGAAGGTAAGAGCGTTCATTTCGTTCGTGCGGACATAGAAAATTGTTTCCAGAGTATCAAACAGGACAAACTGGACGAGATTATAATGGACAATCTCAGACGATTGTATCCGGAGAATTTATTGAGAATCATCAGGTAGCCTGCATAAACAAGAGAATAAACGAAGAAACGGTTCTCATGAGGTGGTGAAATGGTGTATGAATCCTCAGAGCCTCCAGTCTAGTGATGAATACGAACATGTACAAATAATTGAGACGGTAACCATCACGATGGACAAATTCTATTATGATTACCTGAGGCCGCAGATTTTACATCCAATACTGAGGGAGTCCAAGGATAGCAAATACGGTTACAATTTGATGGTCGGCATCCGTCAGGGTTCCTCGTTATCGCCACTGTTATGTGCAATCTACATCCAGGCGGCATTCAACAGAATTTGAGCGATATATTGGCATCAAAAGACTGCAAACTATTCCGTTATGTTGACGATATCCTGTTTATGACGAGTGATCTCGATAAGGCCAAGGGAGTTTGTGAACAAATTAAGGATGGGATTCGAGGAATTCGGCTTGCTATCGAATATAAACAAATTATCATGCAATTTTAGGTACAATCCCTCAGTCAAGAGCCAGTCAATTTATCAACAGGTGTACCCAAATTTTTAAATGAATATGTATTGTTTACAAGCGAAGATATCACTGAGAGACATGAGTTGTTCGCATAACTATTCTTACAATGGAATTAGCCTAGATGACACATTCAACGTTAGCCCTTATTTTAATCTAAAAACCATAATGATTTCAATCTGCAAGCTGTCTCGTATTGAACCCATTCATCTCGACTATGATTTAAATGGAATCCCCCAAGTGAGAGAGAATATTTTCGAGGCCGCTCTGATGGCAGCCCCATCGGACGGCCACCCTGCTGATCATATCCTTTAGATATAGACAACTGGAGAATCAAGAGCCATTGTTTCTAATTAAATTGATCTTTCGAGTGTCCAAAGAATCAAGGCCAGTATTTGCTCTGGAATGGCGAAGAAACTGATTGACAACAAGCTGACCCTTAGCGAGATTCGTTTGCTGGTATTTGGGGCATTTATTGTCACTTGGAGTTTGAACAAAGTGAGGCATCGCAAGAGGAGAAGGAATTGATCATCAAGCGTTTCAAGCGATGCAAGATGAAGTTTCTGGTCAGTGTCGATGACCCAAATAATCAAGATGAGCTCATCAACAAATTGAAGTTCGAGTCGATGGTCAGGACATGATAAGATACTATCCGAAATCGCGCTTTTCTCGTGGATTAATACTGCCAAACAAGAAATGAGTCATAATCGAATTTGCATTGATTAGACGCTGTTGCTGTTGCTAGTCAACTGATGAATTTAAATTCCATTGTGTGCGCCCATCAGTCCGTCTGCTTTTAATTGCTATTTTCTCCATTAGTGATATTCATTTAAACAATGCCACAAATAAGAATATCAACAAGACAAAGCAAGCATGAGAATAGCAGCGATGGATTTGCTCCGGTCAACAATGGAACAAACGAGAGTAGTGTGAATGAAATTGTCTGCAATTATTACTGGTTATAATTAGCATATACAATGGAATTGGGAGTGACTCATCGACTGTTGCCGCTTAACTGGGGTGGCAGATGGAAACAAGGCGAGAGAAACATTACAAGATGAGACTAGATACTAGGCGTGACAGAAGGAATGGGCTCGACGATCCACTGGACGTGGAGATGTGATTGGTATTGAAAATATTATTACAATACCAATTTTTCCTGTCGAGAGATGATCGGTTTGTGTGAAAACATGATAATAATGAGCTCCAATCATTTGCACACGACAACAAGATCTTGGCAACAATTAGTGCATATGACGAGAAGCTTATCTGGTTAGATTTAATGTCTTGTCGAAGCTTGAGACATCCTCAATCAATTCCATTGTGAGGATATGCTATGACTATCAGTATCGGCATGATTGTTGATCTTGACGTTGATGAGATCTCGATGTCGATCGTGAAAACGTGGACGTCTTTTTCGTCCTCATCGAGTTGGGCGGGACTCATTCAGGCCTTGTCGTCATTGAATCTGGTGCCAACCTTGGTGCCACTATCATACACCAGATGCTCTCGCCATCGTCGACTATATATAACGAAGTGTCACGCCTGATTGAGACATCAATCATTCTTTGAGCTGACGAAGAACACATCAAATATTTTCATTTAAAACAAACACTAGTTTTCCTTTTTCAACAGATCAAATAGCAATACAATCAACCATGTCGCCAATGACCTACCTGACCCATACAGTTTCGTTTTGTGCCGCCCATAGGCTCCACAACTTCGACCTGAGCGATGCCGAGAACAAGGGAATGTTTCGGCAAATGCAACCACATCAGCAGCCATGGCCACAACTACAAGATCGAGGCCACCGTCCAGGGCGACATCATTCCGGCCTATGGATTTGCCTTGAACTTGAGGACCTCAAGACAGTCTTGGTGAAGGTAACCGACCCATTGGACCACAAGAGACTCGACACCGACATTGAGTTCTTCGACTTCCAGAAGGAGGAGTTATTGCCACAGCCGAGAACATCGCCGTTTACATTTGGCAAGAGATGGAGAAGCTGTTACCAGACAATGTCAAGCTGTACAATATTAGAGTACACGAGACCGACAAGAATTACATCGACTACAGAGGTTGAACTCGTATCGGCTCTCACTTGATTATAATGGCGAAGATGACAATGATTATGGTGACGATAGATGGCAATATCAAGACGATGATGATGATGAATATATTATCATATATGAACTATCATAAGTAATTATTATGTTTTAATCCAACTACATCACATGTCAAAGACATTATTTTACAAAATAAAATATCTTTTTTGAATGACTGATTGAACTTTTTGTTCAATATTAGTATTCAGATTTTCAAGTTGGTTGGGATGTTTCTGGTCTGTCCAATCTCACAGAGATCAATTAATATTGTCAAACAGTGTTTGGTATCTACGATATTGTCGTCTTTTCTCTACTTCTACAATCCAACTTCGGGTACTGATTGCTGGTTCGCGGTGTTACTGGTGGTTGAGACTACTCTCTTGGACGATGTCAGTTTCGACTCGAGCGCCCCAACCTTCCTAAGTAGATCACTAACAATGTTCAGTGCTGAGATACGAGAGGTTGGCGACATAACTATGGCGGCCTGAGGCAACACTTTGCTTCGGCGATGTCGGTGCTGAGGTCTGTTGGGACTTGGATTCGCTGCCCTTGGGGAAACCGATGATGGAGACGAATTCAGCGATATGTGACTATTGTTGCTGTTGTTGGTGTTACTGTTGCTTGAAAGTGGCGATGTGAAGGAGAAACGCGATAGGGGCGATCTGGGTGTAGGGCTGGTGGTGGAGTCGACCATCGGTTGCCTTATGTTGATATCACTTGAGCTTGTGGTGTTGGCTGATTGGTTGATGGCCTCGGTTAAGTTGTTCAAAACCACCTGAGAGGGACTTGATTGTTGAGATAATGATGTCTTGTCCTGTTGAGCATTGTTGACGGTATTATTGATAACCAGTGACCTCTTAGTTGGATCGTTCAGACTTGTCTTAGCTATCAACTCGTGCCTGAGATCCCGAGTTTCCTCTTTGAGCCTCTGAACAACACACTCCAACTCCTCCTTCTCGCTGACCTCGTTCTCCAGTAAAACATTCTTCTCTGTTGCTGATTCAATTGTCCTCGAAATCCTCGAGACTTGCCGCCAGAGTTCTCCTGGCTCTTTCCAAGTCGTCATTGTTCTGCTCAAGCTCCCTGATGTAACCTGAAAGTCTATTATTCATGGCCGTTAGTTCGGCGATCTCCTGTTGATACTCGTTCAACTTTCGCTGAGTGTCATTTGTGTATATGCTAAATTTTGCTTAATCTGATCATTTTCAAACTCTAATTTTGTGGCATGATTCTCCAAATCAATATTTTTCTTCTCTAATTGTTTCACTTGTGTCTCGTACTCTACTTCTAATTCGTGACTAGACTCCTGGAACTCGCTGAATTCTATCTGGGTTTCCTCTAACTTGATTCTAAGAAATTCAATCTCCTCTTGAGGCAGAGCTAAACGATTGTACAGTCGTGGTTGTTTGTCAACCATCGACGACATGTTATTATTATTCTTTTCATGTGTCGACATTATCTCCAAATATATATTATATCAATTAATAATATTATTATGATCGCCAAAATAGATATATCAATCGGCCATTATTATGAAATAAATATCAATGTACCAATAAGCTAAGATTTCCTTCACGGCAATATTAGTCGTTATAATGGCACTTTATGATTGGTGAATATGGGATGGACCTCGCAGTTCTGATACTATCATAAATAATAATAAAGTAATTTTGAACCCATGAGGAGTGGATGGATAGAAAAAGTTGGTGATAAACCAAATCCACATGCTTGTGGAATATTTTCTCTCAGCACGCGCGCGATTTATTATATACGTTCATTGATCTGAACAATTCAAATATGAACACCATCGACAACATTGTACTTTAAGACAGAAATATTCAATCTAGGTAGAACTCAAACATATTATCGACCATCCATCGATCCGTCCCGGTCCAGCTAAATCAAATCGGAATGTCGAAAAAGTCAGCCCGCATAAGGCCAAGGGCGATGGGAGAACCAAGAGAAAGACATGGTGGAATTTATTTGATAGAAACTCAGTTTGGGACGACAAAGATGAAGTGTTGGACGCAGTCTATTGGTTCAGGCAACTATTGGCCATAATCATGGGCATCAGCTGGGGCTTTCTCAGCCTAACTGGATTTGTAGGTATCGCTTCATTTGGACTCTTGAACTCCATAGCGGCTTATACTATCGCCAACCATACCGGCTACGATTTTGACCCAGACGAGGGCTTCCAATGTGTCAAGGAGGGCTTTATGACGGTGTTTGCAAGTTTTCTTAGTCTCATGGACAGTCACCTATACTGCTGTCCACTTTGGTTGATATTATTCAACAACAGAATCTCAAAACAACTGAAATCTATGAATTGTAGAATACACTAAGCATCATATGATCTATTGCCTTGATCCATTTAATTATTTACTCGTCGAGTACTAATATTTAACAAACATAGCCAGTTAACAATCTATCGAACCATATTCAAGTATGATCGCAAGTTGTAGGCTGAAATATGATATTATATTATATTACAGATACGCAGGTGTCGTCCTGTGTCTGGGGCTTTATGTCGGGGATGATTTTGTTCATCTAACAGACAGTTTTAGAGTTGGTTTGGTGGGAACTTAGATCAACCACCTTTCCTAAGGCCCATCTCCAGAGACGCCACAATACAGGTGAATACTTAGTTCGCAAAATTGCAGTTCCAGGAAGACGCATCGAGGTGTGAGGAAGATATGAATCTACCTGCTTGTCCTATTCAATAGATGAGTACTACTACTACTACTAGTAGTAGTAGTGGTGGTGTTAGTAGTGGTGATAGTTGTCGTCGTCCTCGTAGTCGTCATCGTGGTCGCCATCGTCGTAGCCATTGCCACCTCCATTGATATTTGCTCCTTGCCAACCCACGTCTAAAGCCACGCTTGCTATTTCAACTCAGCCTGATTATTAGCCTACTCTCACAGAAGCCCGTCTGCTTTCTACTATTCGATAGGAAGCCAAGAGATTTAAGGTCCACAAAGATGAGTATGTCTTCTTTGCAGTGTAGTATAGCCAGACTGGGTGATAGACGTGTCAAGCTTCATGAGAAATTGAATGATGCTCGGCCAAAGCTGTAACCATTTGACCGTTATAATTGATTTTCGTTAACTCCTAATCCAGGATCTCTTTAGTATATTGACCAAATGAATATATATTCAACAAGTGAACACTGAAAACATAGGCGTCAAGCTTCAAACAAACAAACAAACGAATGAACGAACTTAAAGAAATTGACACATAAAGCAAGCGAAGCTCCACCTGTCGTTGTAATCATCATCATCATCCTAATCATCAAGCAAAGATCATACTAAAGGAAGCTTCAAACAAAGCAAATAATCATGGCCTCCTCTACTAGTGGCCAAACATCAGTGCCACTAAACATCCAAAAATTTGGCCTCTTATTATGGGCCAGATTTTGGATACTCATTCGTTACGCCCTGGGAGGAGAACTTCGACGTGCCTGCCTCCATTGCAATGTTCCACAACAATCCATATTTCCCTGGCTGATGGGTGTTGTATTCTATTTGTCCTTTATATACTTTGGCCAAAAGTTCATGGCCAATAGGGAGCCATTTAAGTTGCGGATTCCTCTTATTCTATGGAATAGCTCTTTGGCCATATTCAGTATAATCGGCTTTTGTCGTATAGCGCCGAGATGGTTTATACGTGGAGAAAATTTGGTTTCCTTCATACTGTTTGCAATAATAGCTGGCTCCATGTTAAGCCAACCTGTGTTTGGATCTGGTTGTTTATATTGAGTAAAACGCCCGAGCTAGTGGATACAATATTTTTGGTTCTAAAGAAGCAAAAATTAATCTTCTTGCATGTCTACCACCACTCGACGGTGCTATTATTCGCCTGGTTCGTCTATCACTGGTCAGTGGCGGCCGCCCGCTGGTATTGTACGATGAACTTCTTTGTCCACTCCATTATGTACAGCTATTATGCCCTAAAGGCCTTTCCCAATCTCATCCGAATCCCAAATGGGTTTCCATGCTCATCACCACCTTGCAATCGCTTCAAATGGTGATCGGGACCTACGTGCAGGTGGCCGCCTTTAGTAGTTACCTCCGAGGAGAAGCTTGCGATATCAACCCCACGATGGCAATTGCCGGATTAGTCATCTACCTATCATATCTGGCACTGTTCTCGCACTTCTTCTACAAGGCCTACCTGTCGCCGCCGCCCCGAAAGCCCGCCGAGATCAAGAAGCGAGCCTAGTATTGTCAGGCTAAATTAAATTCAGATCCATAGTTAAAATCTTATGTGTTGAATATTGATTAATATGGACTTTATATATGGAAATGCGAGTGTTTAGGTGCGCGAGTGTGTGTTAAATTTATTTGATAGAATGAGAGATATTGATATTAGATATCCAATAATCATAATTCAATAATATTAAAAACAAATCTTTCAATTCTTGTTTCTGGTATGGCTCACATTAGTAGTACTGCAGCTATTACTAACACTGCTAATACTACTCCTACTTCGGTCGTTAGTAGTGTCAATTAATTAGTGACAACAATCGTCATTTTCTCTTCATTTGATTGTTCCACGATGTGTCTCTCTGGCTCTCTAATTGAAATATTTGCCCAAAAATATCCTTATTATTATTTACAATTAATTAATTCCAATTCGCTATTCACTTAATCTACATCAACAATAACATCCTTTGAGTTTGGATCTCCTCCACTAGTCAAGCCTCTTCGTCGTTGAAATCGACATTATAATTATGTTGTTGGTCAGCATTGGCGTCTTCCCGTCGTCGTCGTCGTCGTCGTCGTCGTCGTCGTCGTCGTCGTCGTCGTCGTCGTCGTCGTCGTCGTCGTCGTCGCCGTCGCCGTTGTTATTGTCCATGGAAATGGGCGAGGCCGAGCTCGTCGACGGGCCGATGTCGGCGCCTGGCGCCAACATAATGGCCTCCTCGATGATCTGGCGACTGAACTCGTCCGCCCGATGGCGCAGAATGGGACTGATATCCACATTACCTGTATGTTTGATGGGCCTGGCCTTCTGGCTCACCTGAGAGCTCTGCGACGACTGTTGCTGGTCGTAGTCGGACGCCACGTCTTGGTCCGACTGGTCGCCCTGTCTATCCTGGTGGTTGTCCTCATCAAAACTATCGCCGAACCTGTCCTTTGGGTCTTCCTCGAAGCTGTCGATGACGACCGACGGCGGCGCCGGGCCGCCCATTTCGGCCACGCTGTCCACCTCAGACAGAGGCTCGTAGTTGGCCGCCGCCGAGGACGTCCGCTCGACGGGCTGCTGTCGACTGTCGTCCGTTGTTTCAGGTGTACTTTCTTCTAGAATAGTCGGTGTCTCGTGGTGCTGGTGCTCTGAGACATTGGTCATCATCTGGTTGAATTGGTGCGGTTTCCTCGTGGGCTTCTCTAGAACAAAATCCTCATTAATTACAGAATAACTAACTGCAGTGGTGGGTGCTGTGGTTGAGTTTGGATCACTAGTATTGGCGGTTGACCTGGCTGGCTGTGTTGTGTTTTTCTATCTTGGCTTGAATTCCCTTCTTGAGCATCATATTGTTTGTTGTTGTTGTCGTCCTTCTGATGGTCGATTCCTCCACTTCTTGTTGCTCGCCTATTTTATCCTCGATTCGTTTTGATTCCACCTCAGGTGTTGGCTCGATTATAATGAAAGATGTTGGCACCAGAGAGTTGATGGTTTGAGTATCATTAATGTGTTGCTTCGAGGAGGCTGGCACTGCCTCTTCATCGGCCACTTGCTCTTGTTGTTGTTGATGGTCGTTGTCGTCGGTTGTCAGTTGCGGTGCCTCCAATTTGGGTGGCTCAAAGTCGGGCGGCGGGCCAGGCGTCGACTCGAGCTCGTCGTCGTCAATCTCTGTCCGATCGCCGTCGTCGTCGTCCTCTTCTTCTTCTTGGCCCTCCGTCTCGTCGTCCACCTCCTCCACGAGTATCGAAGGCACATGTCCTCGGACACCTGTCTCGCGCTGCTCCACCAGCCACCAGCCGTCGTCCTCGCCCTGGTCGATGATCCTGAACAGCTCGCCCTGAACCAGCGCCAGGTGCGGCAGGCCGTCCTCTTCGTGAGTGTCCCCTCTGGCTGGTGGTCGTACAGTGCTCGACAGTATTGAACTGGGTCTTCTTGTTGTTGCTGCTGCTGTTGCTGTTCATTGTCAAAGTTGTCTCCTCCAGTTTGGTTGTTGTTCGGCCAGTCGCTAGTGTCATTCGCCTCTATCGTCTCCACTTTGGCGCGCTCCGACTCTTCGAGTAGTCTCACATAGGAGGCGGGAATGTAGCCCCTCGTCGCCAGTGGCCTCATTGCGGCCCTCAGCCAGTTGGGGTCGTCCTGGACGAGCTCCACCACGAGCAACACGTCGTTCTCATTGAAGGCCAGGTCGTCGTCGTTGTTCTTGTCGAAATTGTACAGAGCAACAACATTTTTATTGAGCAAAGTCTGATTGTTGTTGTTGTAGTTCTCACCTACTGCTTGTTGGCTGCCGTCAAAGCTCTCGGCCAGCTCGTCCAGAGGTTTCCGGAATGGGTCCACGTGATGGTTGGTAGCGCCATTTGGACCAGTCGCAGTCGCTGGTAGCTCTGCGCTACTGGCGGCGCTGCTCCTCATCATCAGGTGGCCATTCTTGGTGTTGTAGTCGCACTCGTAGTCGCTCTTGTAGGCCTCGCTCATCAGGCCCACCTGGTAGGGGCTGTTGCTAAGGTGCTGGTTGTTGACGATGGCCGACAGCGGACTAGACGACTGAATGGAGACGCTCGCATTGGGTGGCTGCTGCTGCTGTCCTGTTTGTTGTTGTTGTTGGTGTTGTTGGTGGTGGTGGTTTTGTTTTGTGCTCAACAGGCCGTCGTAGGCCTCCTTCTGGTGTTGGTGGTGTTGTTGTTGTTGGTCGTCGTTGTTCATGTCGGCATTCTGTGCCGCCTGTTGCTGTTGCTGGAGGTTCTGGGGCCCCAGGCGTTGCTGGCCGAATTGGGGTAGTCGTCCTGCCAGACGAGTGACGGGTCAGTGAGGGCCGAATAGCCCGAGATGGCGTTCTGTTGCTTCTGCGTCAGATTACTTGTTGATCGGCTCACCGAGGCCAAATTGTGCATGGACTCGCCTCCACCGCCACCGCCGCCGCCACCGGCTGGCTCGTGGCCCACCTGCTGCTCCTGGTTGCTGTCCAGGTCCGAGTCCTTGGAGATTTGCAACTGCACCTGCTGCCGATGGATGTGTTGTTCCGGCTCGACTGCGCTGCTTTCGCCAGGTCCGTTGCCGCCGCCGATGCCTCCACTCAATGTCGACTGCTTCTGGCTGGCCATCTCCTTGAGTCTCTTGGCCCTGAGCGCCTCCTCCTCGTGCGCCTTCGCCATGTCGGCCCTGATCTCCAGCTCCACGCTTGACCACTCCTCGATCTGCATGCCGCCTTCCTTGATGGCCTCAGGCGGGCCTGCGCCTTCAACTTGGCCGCCTCGCTCTTTCTAATCTGCTGCTTCAACTCAATTATTTGGCCCTCCAAATTCTCTATGGTCTGGCCGTTCCATTCGATCGAGCGCTTGCCCTCGGTGAACGCATGCTGACAGGTGTCGAGGAAGTGCATCAGCTGGCTCAGATTGCGGCACTCCTTCTTGAACCAGGTGAACCATTTGTCCACCTCGTGTTGTAAGGCATAGTCGGCGTTGTGTTCCAAGCTGATCGATTGGATGGGATCATTGTTGTAGGGTTCAAAGGAGCTCCTGCTGGGGCGGCCGCAAACACGCCGACTGTTGGCAATCCAGGAAAAATGTAATTCGTTTGCTGTGATCCACTGAAATTAATTAATTTAGACCAATACTGGGCGTGCTGAAGCGAATCCTTCAGCGAGTTGATCTCGCATTCGCTCAATGTGGCCATGAATATCTTACAATGATCCAATACTCCATCGTCGATCAACTGAATAAAGTCCGTCATATCGCGATGATAGTATTGTTTCAGGTGTGCGTTGGCGGCCGCCAGTGCCATAATGTAGTCGTTGCGGGCCTGTGTCGACTGGATGTCCGTCGCCTCTCGTTGGGCCGAGCTCTTCTCCTTTTGGCCTGTAAATCGGTGAACTTCGTCAACAAACCCGACCTCTTCTTCTTGAACTTCTCCTCGTTTTTCGCGCGCCTTCTTCGCCCTGGCTCGTCCTCATTGTACAACTTTCGGGCGCGCTCCAACTCGGCCATGGACACCATCAGATCGTCGTGGATCCTCTTCAGGTGAGTATCGAGGCATTTCTTGCCTATGAGCGCCTTGTGCGAACGAATGTCCTTCAACTTGTCCACGATCAGTATCAGCTGCTGGAACTGGTCCGAGCGACTCTTTGAGGTCACCTGAAGGCGATTGATGTGCTCCGACCATACCTTATAGAGGCTGCTCGGCCCCTCAGGTGGATCAAATCGATACTGTTGCTGTTGTGGGCTTGGATTTGTTTGGTCGTCGTTGTGGTTAGATGAGTTTGGATGAGTTGAGTCGTGCGTTTGTGTATTGTTGTTGTTGTTGTTGTTGTTGTTGAGATTCAATTGAGATGAGGGAGATGGATGGTCGCACTGATTCAACAAGGTGAACTTCTTGTTTATATGGCTCGAATGGGACTTGGCCAACTTGTTCATGGCCGTCGTATAATCGCGTTCGATGCTCAATCTGGCCTTCACGTAGCTCCTAATGTCGTCGATCAGATCCAAGTCCTGCTGGTGTTTGATGGCCAATCTCTGGTGCTGGTCAGAGAACAATTTCTTGTATTCATTGGTCAGTGGCATGGATTTGCTCGAGGCAATGCCCAGTTTGGCCTGCTGAATGGGCGTACTCTGCGGAGTGGCCATCTCTCTCTCTCTTCCTATTTCTGTGTGCAATATAATAATAACAACAACAGCAATTCTAATTAATATGAAGAATTGATAATAATAATTATCAATCAAGTTGATTTTACATTTCAACGACAACAACAACAACAACAAGGTATGTTCAAAATAATTCTTTCAATTCATAAATAAATCTTCTATTAAATTATTGTACAATCAGCAGATATATTGTTGGTCTACATCAACCGCCGGCCGGCCCATCTCTTCCTATAGTGTGCAAGCCTCAATTTGCCACCAAAACAAGTAAATAATAATAATTTCTTTATTCTATATGTGGTCTTGTTGTGTAATAAGATAAAAACGTCATCAACACCACTTGACCAACGTTGAGGTTTCCGCCGAGGCCAGCCTCAACTCTTGCTGGTTGTTTTTGTGTGTAGTAGATGAAAATGTACTGGGCCTTGCTGTTTTCATCCATCATCAACTCGGACAATTAACATAATTAAATCACTCTAGACAAAACAAATAGAGCCTCTTTGTCTGTTAGGGCGGCCGACAAAATAATAATAATAATAACAACTATTACGACGACGTCGACAACCACCACCACAAGCCAAACAAATGTGGCTCAAATATCAACTTACGAAACTTTGGCTCGTTTGGACGCTGGCTCGGCCAACGCCACTGCCAATCGTACGGAGAGAGAAAGAGGACTCGGCCTCGAAACAACCACCTGAGGACACATCGTAGCCAAGCCATAGAGAGAGAGAGAGAGAGAGAGAGAGAGAGAGAGAGAGGAGAGAGAGAGAGAGAGAGAGAGAAGACCAGGCAAGCCGCATTGGGGAGCCTCTTTGTTGGGCCTAAATGGCTTCTCGCGAGTCCAAGCAAGCGACGGACGTACACTCAACCAAGCTGACGTAGGTTGCGCGCGCCGTCGCGTCCGCCGCCGCCGCCGCCACCGCTCCGAAGGTGGGCGCCCAAGAGTCCACTGAAAACCACTGACTGAGGCCTCGACTGGCACGCGCATTCGAGCTCGTGCGACTTGTCAGCAGAGTGCACGCGCCAATGCCCGAGAGGAGAGAGAGAGACTTCACCATCACCGATAGTCTGGAGGCTGCCGAAACTTCAGCCACCGCCGTCGCCATTGAATGGACACAAGCCGATCATCTACAGCAAGAGAGCTGACAGGCACCGCCGTAATCGTCATTGGCAAGCCACCGAAATGAGCAGCCGGTGGAGGTGAAGGCCTTTGGAAAGCCACCCACTCGGAGTTTATCTCAATCCACTCACCGGCCGCGTCTGGCAGACTTTCAAGCGACAGGCCAAGACACAAAGGCGACAATTGGCGACGACGACGGTCGGCCTTTGTGTCTCAACTCCAGACAAAATGCCGACCAGCCGGACGGGCACAGTTGGACAGCCGCCACAGTTTCGTTTAGGCAAATTTCATCACATCACATATATCGTCCATCTGGCGCCCCCTGCTGGCGGCCCCCATTCCATCGGCCCCATATGTGATTCGAGCCTACACCGACAGACAGACATGATAGATCAGCCTTGTTTGATGAAATATTTCCAGTGGCTAATATTTGCACCATTTCCGTCAGGTGATTGAGGTTATTTTATGGGTGATTTGAGAGGACGATATGGCGCGCCCTTCGCGGATGTGCTCTCTAATAACAGATGAAACTATGACCCAAGCCTTTGTGATAGATACGTTCATCAGATGTCTTTCCTCTTCCTTTTGACACTCATCTGATGTGTCCTACCGGTAGAAACGGCTTGATTCATTTAGGCCAACAAATTGATGCGAGAGAATGCATCAATTTTGTTGCTTTTGAATGGTAAATCCTACTTCTGATGCCTTGGGAGGGTCGACCAAAGTGTGTCCAACCCATCACTATGTGTCAATATTATTTCAAGTCCATTTGGAGCCTCGGTTTTTGTCAATCAAATGACATCAATGCCCGCAGGCCATTCTACAGGCCCAACGAATCCATGTCCGCCAGCGCCGATGGTGAGCTTGTAACGTGTTGTTGTGAATACCTAACTTTATTACAATAGATTTGTAGGGTTGTTCTAGTCGACACTCTAATTTCGAGAATATATATTTATTTAATGTTTACAGTTTGAGTTCTATTTTACAACTGAACTGATATTCGCTGGCGCACGCCAACGTTGGCGGCCAGCAGCGCGAAATTCAAGGCTTCACCAAAGCTACGCTACAGAGGCCTCCCCTCTTAAGCCAAGCTCGACCCGAGCTGGACAAGATAGAAAGAGAGAGAGAGAGAGAGAGAGACCAGAGGAGCTTTGGGGCCCTGATTACATCGGTGGGTGTTGTTACAGTTGTTGTTCATGTTGTTCATGTTGTTGATGGGTCTGTTTGTTGGTCAGTCTGTTTGTTGGTGGATCTGTTTGTTAGTGGATCTGTTTGTTGGTGGATTGATTGGGTTGGCTTGATTGGGTTGGATTGCTTTGGGATGGATTGCTTTGGGACGGATTGCTTTGGACGGATTGCTTTGGATGGGTTGCTTTGGATGGATTGCTTTGGATGGATTGCTTTGGATGGGTTGCTTTGATGGGTTGACCTACCACCACTCCTCTTCCTCATCGAGTTGTCTCGGACGGCCGGTCGGCTCCCCAACTCATCAACCTCTGGTGGCATTTGGATAGGAGTGAGTGGTCTAGGGGCAGTGATTGGGGGTCGCCAATGATGTCGAGAACCAACTTAGCTGTGTTGGTCTCCAATAAGGGCATATTGTCGAATAATGACAAGTATGTGGCGCCCCTCTTGTGAGTGATGTCTCTCATCAACTCCGATTTCTTCACCTTCCGATGGGTGAACATGAACACTTCCATGGCGCCAACGTTGGCGCCTGGAATGGAAGTGGCTACATCAGCCAAGTACCTCCCGACCGTCCAGTTCCTTGAATAATTCAGGAGGCTCTTGGCTCCATTAATATGGCTGATGACAAGCCTGTTGATGGCTCCTGAACCTCGTTCTTGGTCGTCTTTGGGTGGATTCGATACAACCTCTATTCTGCCGAGTTGGCTGGCTCTAGGCGGCGGCAAATGGGCTGGCCTGGGTGGTCTGGCTGGCGCTCTATCGCATGTATTGTGATGGTTGAGGGCATTGTTGTAGTCCATTTGGCTGGTGCAATAAGGGCACTCATACTCAACCGCGTCCATAAAGGATCTAAGGATCGGAAGAGGGCGGCACATTTGGGTTGGCGACGACAGGATTGGGCACAGAGGGTCTCGGCAAAGTGGGCAGCTGGCATGACAGTTGTGTTGGTCGTAGAGGTCTATGAAACAGCTTGCACATATGATGTTGGTGCAGGTGGAGTGCATTATCATTTCTTCTAGCTTGAACTCGATACAAATTGGGCACTCGAGGACATCCGATAAAGCCAACGTTGGCTTTATGGTTGGTGGGCGTCTGGCGGTGGCGATAATTTGCCTGATGTCAGGAACTGTTAATAGTCTGTAAAGAAAGTGGGCCATGATAATTATGATATTGAGCAAATTTGTGGCAGTGAATCTTAATTATTAAATATGTTGAATGTCGGTAATATTGTCACGCGAATATTGTGAGGACGGGTTAGCTTCTGGTGCAACACGTGAAGAATCTGCTCAACGCGGACCGGCCCGAACGTTCTGGCGGTCAGCTAGAGTTGCATGGTTGTGTTAGTTCTTCGTATGCAGGCGAAGGTTCCTCGTCGTCGTCGATGATTTCCTCTAGTCCAATAGCGATCTCTTCGTCAAGAATATAATTGTCGTGCTCGCTCGCAGGAGGTTCGGCATCAATCTCAGCACTGGCCTCCGCTGTTTCGCTCTGAGCAAAGGATGAGTTGATATATTCGTCTTCAGCCAATGGCATACATTGCTCGCTTGGTGTCGAGCTTTCATCTTCGAGGATCACTTGCTCGCGAGGAACAAACGTTGATCAACATGGTCGTCGGCAACGTTGCCGACTCGTGGCTGATATTTTTCAAGTGGCTCACATGAACGACATTGTTACCGGGCCTGTTTATATTAAAGCCTTATCTCAAAGTTGAGGTCACTCAACTTTTTGATGATTTTGTATGGACCAACGTATCTATATGAGAACTTCTCGCAGGCCCTTTCACTCGTTCCAGTCGTTCAACAAGTACCAAGTCGCCTTCCTCGAATGTTGTTTCGGTTGCCGAGCGTCTAGACGCCGCTTATTGGCAGCTTGGTTCTTTAGTATACACTCTTTCATCCGCTTCGTGGTATCACTTGATAATGTGCCGGGCAATGGTCTTGTTGGATCGATGAACTCGTTTCTATCGAGAACGTTCTCGATAGGCAGTCTCGGCAGCCTGCTAAATACCACTTCGTATGGTACCTTTTAGTGACGCTATGTTGCGTTGTATTGTAGGAGAATGTTATAGCTTGTGTATAGTCTGACCAATCGTTTGGTCGTTCTGCTACGTAGGTGGTCATAGAAGCTGCAAATGTTCGGTTGTATCGCTCCGTTTGGCCATTCGCCTGTGGGTGATGCGCTGATGTTTGATGTTTACGAATGCCCATCAGTTTGAAGAAGTCCCGCGAACGTTCGCCGGCTATATTCTGGCCTCTATCTGATAATACTACCTTTGGGCACCCATACACGGCAATAACGTAATTAAAGAACGCGTGGATGATTGTCTCTGCCAGCATATCTTTGAGTGGTACTGTGACCACGTATTTAGATCGATTGTCAGTACAAACTAGTAAGGTGTTGTATCCTGATTGAGTCCTGGGCAAGTCTGTCATAAGGTCTATTCCTACCGTGTCGAAAACGTTTTCGGCGACTGGCAGTGGCCGAGTTGGGCCTTGACGCTTTTGGTTGGGCGCCTTGCGGCGTTGGCAACCAGACATGAGGCAACGTATTTCTTGATGTCTCTACGCATTTTGGGCCAATAGAACCTACTCTGGATGGTTTTATACGTCCTCATGAAACCTAGATGAGCGCCTCCAAGTGGAGCGTCGTGGCAGGACAATAGAACCGCATCTCGACGTCGAGATGGAATTACTAATGCGAGAGTGTCGTTGGCAAGACGTCGATAGAGTGTGTTATCTAATAACTCGTAACGTTTTACTTTGTCACTTCTACCAGCTTCTGGCGATTCGAGGATATCAATAATCTTCTTGCACAGATCATCGTTTTGCTGGTCGTCTCTGATATTGACTCGATTGTCGTCACAAGTCTCATCCGTCTCGTCGTCCGTTTCTTGTGTCACGTGGCACAGGTTGCGATCCAGTTCGTTGTCGTCGCCATCTTCTGTGGCAACGTTGCCACTGATAAGTCTCGACATACAGTCGGCATCCTTATGTTTAACACCACTTTTGTGTACAATGTCAAACTCATAAGCCTGCAAGTTGGCAACCCATCGTGCTAGACGACGGTGCGGGTCTTTCGCGTTGTGGATGAGTGTCAAGGCAGCGTGGTCAGTCACAAGTGTGAACCTCTTGCCTAATAAGTAATGTTTTAGTTCCATGATGGCTTCATGGGCTGCCAATAACTCCTTTCGGTGGCTGAGTAGTTGCGCTGTGGCGCCGACAAAGACCTGCTCCAGTACAAGACTGTTCCAGTTTGGTCGGGGTCCTCGTGCCTCTGGTAGAGCACGGCGCCGATGGCGTACGAGCTCGCGTCTGTCCTCAACTCGTGTTGGGCATCTGGATTGAAATGTACTAGGATGGGCGTCCTGGTCAGAGCTAACTTTAGCTCGTCGAAGGCTTTCTGGGCCTCTTCGTTCCACTCGAACTCCGATGGTTTGCCCATGAGGGCGTCAATGGCTTGCCGATGTCGGCAAAGTTACGGATGAATTTGCGATTGTAACTGCAAATGCCATAGAAACTTCTGACATCAGAAACGTTTCTTGGTGTCGGAAAGCCGAGCACTTGTTCGACTCGCCTCGGGTCCATTTCTACTCCTTTGGCTGAAATTATATGGCCGAGGAAACGTACCGAGTCTACCATGAACTGGCATTTGGATGGTTTGAGTTTCAGTTTGTGCTCTCGTAGGCGATCGAAAATGTCTGTGCAACGTTGCACAAGCTGCTCTGTGTCGGGAGCGAAAACTATGATATCGTCGAAGTAGACAAAGCACGTCTTGCTGTCGTAACCACGAAGGACTTCTTTCATGAGTCTCACTGCTGTTGCAGGCGCGTTTACGAGACCAAAGGGCATTACAGTATACTCATATAGCCCTAAGTGTGTTATTATGGCCGTCTTTTTTCTGTCTTCCTCGTCGACTGGTATTTGATTGAACATCGCCGTGATGTCCAGCTTAGCGAACTTGGTGCTGCCAGCTAACATACCGAAGACGTCTTCGGGGTGTGGCATAGGAGTTCTATCTGGCACAGTTTTACCATTCAGTGTCCTGTAGTCGGCGACAAGTCGTTTGGATGCACCCTGGTCTTTATCTACGAAAAAGACAGGTGACGCGTATGGACTTGTTGATTCAACTATGGAGCCATTATCGATCAAACGTTTGATCGTTTCCTCCATCAGCTCACGGCTCCTCACTGGAGTTCTATAGGGAGGCTTGTGGATCGGTTTTTCGTCTGTCAAGTGGATCTGGTGTTTGATCGTAGACGTCCGGCCGATATCATTTTCGTTGCGAGAGAAAACGTCTTTGTAACGAGTCAACGTTGACTCGAAAGCGTCTCTATCGCCCTTGTCGAGATCACCGAACTTGACCTGGTCGGCTGGATGGCGATCCTGTTCGCGTGCATCGCTAGATATGCTGTCTAATTGCGTGGAGTTGTTAGTACCATTGCTGGTAGCTTTGATAGTCGGGGGGCGAGCTGGGCATGAGGCAGTTTTTTAGCCCAAAGGCGTCGCTGAAATCTACTCCCACAGTGGTTGCTTTAGTGTGCCACGTGGCATCACAGCAACAATGAGCGGTCGCATGATTCCATTGTGCGAAACGATCACTGGCGCCATTCCTCGACTTTGATATCAAATCCTGCCGCCTTGAGCGTCGGCAGATCCCAAGCTTGAACGTTCAAGCCTAGGTCCTCAGCAACGTTGCTGGGAAGAGCCGAAATATCAGCTCCACTATCGATTCTTCCGATGATTGATTTTCCGTTGATTTCGACAGCCAACGTTGGCTTTTCAGTCGCATCACTGGGAAGAACGCTTGTTGGTTCCTGAATAACGATCGAGTTGGCGAGAGGGTTGCGCAGCGCGTTCATTTCGCGCTCTTTTTTTGGGCGCGTTGCTTTTCGGCTCGCTCTTCTCTTCCCTCCCTCTTTCGCTTTTCGGTGAGCTAGCGCCATTTTCTCAATGTGGTTCTCATCGCGAGGCTGTCTGCAATCTTCCGTTGTGTGACCAGTTTTGGCGCAATTGAAACATGTCCACGTGGACAGATCTTTTTGGCCTGATGGGACCGGAAATTGATCTCTTTTCTCGACTACGGCCTCACGTGAGGCCTTTCTCGCCGAGACTTGAATCGCCCGAAGATATCGAGCAACCATTTGATACTCCATTCTTCTCTGGATCTGAGTCCGGCCAACTGGTTGTAAGTCTCGATGGTGAGGCCATTGGCGATCTTGTTTAACATCTCGTCCTCGTTCATATGAGGTTTGTATTCCTTGCAGATGTCTACCACTCTGACTAGGTACGTCGAGGGTGACTCGTCCGGCTTTTGTTTAGCCTGGTCCAGCCTCCTACGTAGGAGGCTTTGGCTATCGAGGCCACAGAAAAATTTCAGGAAGGCTGATTTGAAACAATACCAGTCTAACCCTGGGTCAATGATCAATTGTGTCGTCAACCACTGGGCTGCTTCGTCCTTAAGGTAGGCTCGAGCTCTCTTCATCTTCTGTTCGTCGTCGTAACCATTGATGTCCATAGTTTGTTCATAGTGGCGGAGCCAGGCACGTGCCTGGGTTCGATCTCCATTGAAGTTGTTTGGGTTGATCTGGTTCAACACAATACTTGTTGGTGCAGATCTTTTTGTTGAGTAAGGTTTTGATCAATGACGAACGTTCGTCATCGCTATCATAGTCATCATCCGCTTGATGGGCAGTGCGATAATCTGATTGAGCACCTCGAGGTAGACTACCTTCGGATTGGTTGGCCACGTTGCCAACTGTCGATCCATTCGACTCCGATTCCGATGGGGGCCTATGGCTTGTTGTTCCACTTTGCACATCTTGACGAGCTTGTGTCCTTTGGGCAATCGTTTCCGCCGACAACTTGTCGACTGCTGAACATAGACGCTCCAGCATGCTCAATATTCCATTGAGGGCTGGGTCTGGGCTTGCAGGGTTTGTGGAGAACGTTCCCGACATTGCGCTATTACTGTCTTCTTGATGCTGACCACTCCGGACCCTGATGGGTTATTAGAGCCTTGGCTGGCACCAACGTTGGTGTTTTCCTCTTGGTTGTTGCCTCCACGTGGAGACTTACTCTGGGATCTCGTGTTTAGCGCCATACTTGTGGGCTGATGAAAATATTACTCGAAGTTACAGTGTGACTTCGTTTTCGAGGCGCCAACTGTAACGTGTTGTTGTGAATACCTAACTTTATTACAATAGATTTGTAGGGTTGTTCTAGTCGACACTCTAATTTCGAGAATATATATTTATTTAATGTTTACAGTTTGAGTTCTATTTTACAACTGAACTGATATTCGCTGGCGCACGCCAACGTTGGCGGCCAGCAGCGCGAAATTCAAGGCTTCACCAAAGCTACGCTACAAGCTGTCAGTTCTTATGCTCGCGCAGACACAAAAAACATGTGTTCCAAAGGTAAATGTCAGTTGGACAGTCTAATCTCGACCATTCATACTATTCCTGATACTATTTGATGAACTAATTTTATTGTTTTCGATAAAATTCAGAATATGTGATATTACTACATACTACTATACTATTGATTGACTGAAGGACACTAATGATGATGATGATCATTATCCGCGCTCGCCAATTCCATTAAGAGTAATCATGTCGTCGGCGAGATTTACCCGACCAACAGCAAATGATCTCCACGAGAATAGTACCACACAACGGCCTTCACGAACTGTATTGAATTTTGGAAATGAAGATAACGACAATGACGGTGATAAGAGTTTAAGGGAATCGTTGCTCAAAGAGAGCGGACACCTGACAACGGCCGAACAACTCATCGATGAGCAATATGGATTTGGCCATGAGGACTAGGGAGAATTTGGTCAACCAAAGATGGACAATTCGATCAATGAAAGGCGGATTGAATAGCATAACAGAACGTTTTGTGTCGGTGAATGATTTGGTCAAGAGGATAAAACTAAGAAAGAGAAGAGATACAATTATTGTAGCAATTGTTTTTAGTATCTGCCTTGGCTTCTTGTTGTATAATATATTATTTTGATGAAGATTTAATATAAACCGTTCAAATATAAAACGTACTGACTCTCCATATCGGTAAGAGACATGGATGGATATATGTAATTCTATTCTCACTGAACTGGATGCCACGGAGTCGACGTTTCAATGTTTCATGTCATATGAACCGGTGGGTTTAGTTGGCAATGTAACCGTCCAAAGTGATTATTCGCCCCTCATATGGCAATAATCTCATGCATCCAATTATATTATCGACCTCTGAACTAATGGATCTATCTCATCTATTGGATCTCTGAAAATAAATGTTTATGAAATACCTGAGAGCATGCCGTTATTACTTTTTGTTCAGTCAACATGTGTCACCTGAGGAGAAAGGTCGTGATCGATGCCTCACATCGGACACAATTATTTTTACTTGTCTATCGTCCTAGTAGTTTGTATAAAATTTGTTCTGTCTAGAGGAATCGAAACGAATCAGTTTTCCCCTCAACTCAGTTTCTCCTTAGAAGTTTCGGGTGTTTGTAGATTCCTAATGGTTGAGCTGGACTCCTGGCCTTTTGAGGGGCTTCTGTGGCGATCCCCTGGCCATTTTTAGAGGTGGGTTTACCAGACAAATCTGTGATCAATAGTCTCCTCAAGAATTTACGCATGGGCAATTCGTAGAGGACGTGAACAACAGCCGACAAGGTGAGACATTCTAAGATCCAGATGAGAATGGTTTTGCTCAGTTCGTAGTGATCCATATGAGGATAAGCTCGCAACGATAGAGTATGATAAAACATCACCGGCAAGTGGACGAGGACCGTTGAGAGGGACATGTTTCCGAGTAGCTTTAGCACTCTGGACCTAAGGAGGTTAGCGCATCGAGGATAGTGGCCGGTAACAACTAACAGGACAAATATGACAGTGGCCAGGGCGGACAACAGGTGAGTGGTGCCCAGGATAAGGGCCGACACCCATCTTAGCAATTGATCGTTGTCGTCCATAGTCAGTACGATGGTACTCGACCAGGGCAAATACAATATTAGATAGCAGATGAAATATAGGGTCGTTTTGGCCACGACCAACGGCAACCTGGGCCAGTGTGTGATCCGATTCTGTTCATAGGCGTCCAAAAGATGTCCCCGGACAGGCCAATGACATAGGCAACAAATCTGAACTTGGGCTCTACATATCCGGCCATGGTTTCGTCAGTCACTCGAGTCAGGATGGAGCCATTCCATTCGAGAAGACCCCGCGGGTCCGGTCCGGCGCCAATAATAGTCCACATGATTGACCACTCCAACAAGCACGGCGAGCCAGGCAAAGAAGTGGCTCAGCCGGGGTCTACTCCATAATGGGATCAAAAATATGGGCGTCAATAACACAAAATGTAGGTCGTTGGCCAAATACCAGCCAACGCCATTGCAGTGGACAGAGGGCGAGTAATAGTTGGCCCTGGGTAGGGATCACTTGCCAGATGCTGTCCTGTCGACATCCATGGACCCAGGCCGAGTGTGATGTGCCATAGTCCCAGAGAGGGCCAGAGCCTAGGAATCTAAATATTGATTGAATGAACCAATGAAGAAATAGATATAATGGAACAATTTGAATGTATCTGTAAATATAGAATTTCAACCAAAACGTGGCACTATAAAATTGGCGCTGGCCGCTTCGCCGCCGTTGCCACGTGCCATCTGCAGTAGTGATCTTGTGGTGATGACGCCGGTGATGGCAAAGAAAATGTTCACTGTCGAGGGTAGACAGTGGTGGCTATTACTATCCAGGTTCGAGACACCAACTCCTGGGTTTGGTGGTCATTCCATGAATTCGTCATTATGAGCATGATCGAATGGGATAATATCACCGTCAGAGCACTCATAAATCTCAGCCCCTCTAATGGAGTTAGATCGACTCTGGGCACAAAATCCACGTTATTGTCCATTGTAGTCTCTGATGGTACCAAGAGGTGGTCAAGAGATCCCTAGAGTTTCTAACCACATCCCAGCTCCTCAAATGGATCCACCAACTGGCTGGAGTGGAGCCCTCTAATTTTGGCCAGTGATTTTGCGTTCTCAGACAATGATAAGCTGATGTAGAGATGACCAACAGCGAGAACCATAGGATATTAAAGATGAGAAACAATCTCGTGTCTGCAAATTGCCAAGGGTCTCTGAGGGCGATTTCATCCGGCAAACAGTATAGATTCTCGATATAATAGCCCAGATGGTATTTGTTCATTTGGAATTCAGTTAATTGTTGAATCTTGTCCCTGTAAAGTGACAGAGAGCTCGAGTCGCAGGTCTCCGGCAAACAAGTGGCCACTCAGGAAGGCCAGATGGCGCTGGGCCCAGCTCTGGGTTGCCTCCCATCCTATCGGGATACCTTAGGCCGGCCATGCAGTATCTCATTGGCACCTGTCTCAGTTTATCGCTGCTGTGGGCCATTGACACGTACTTTAAGTCGTCTTGGCGTGGAAACCAAAGAATGGCGCTACGTAATTGGCCCAGAACATCTCCAATTCAGTTAGCTCTCTTTCGGGCAAATTTCTATCCGATTTGAAGAAAGCCTCAGCACCCATGTTGTCCACTTCGATCAGTTCATCCCTGATTACGTTCAATGGAACTCAGGCAAGTGTCGTAGTCGCCGAGAAATATTTGGTTGCCCAGAGCGGCGCCCAGATGTGGACGATCGAAGGCACTCATAATGTGAAATATAGAATACTCGGTCGAGTCCATCAGATGCCTCTGGTGTCTGGCGACCATATGCAACATGTAATCCAGATGCAAACCGCATAAGCTCTGATCCACCTGAGGGCCTCTAGCCAATAGCTGGTCTCTAGGGTCGTCATACACATGCAGCGCTCCTCTCTCTTCTAGAAGGACGTACCAGTTCTTAACCATGCCATGCAAAATGTAATCGCCGCTATTAAACTTGAAATTGAACTTCGAGAAAGTTCTGCGGCTGTTGTTGTTGTTGCCATCTTCCTGCTCATATTCATAATTCAACAAGTATTTACTGATATTCTCTTGATTGGCGAGGCATCAGCAGCGCCTAAATAATAATAATTAGGATTTGTGTGGACTAATCGAAAGGCATTATAAAGTTGAGCCACTGTGGCTCCTCCTGGCTAGGCCCAACTCGCGTCCTGGTCGACGAGATTGATTCAATACAATAACTACAAAAGATGAATATACAAGCAATCAGTTTGAAATAATTCTGATTACTGATATGTAAATACTCATTGGCCATTACTCCTTGCGACCATTACCTGGACGAGTTTCAACTCTATTTAATAATTGAATTAACTTTTATATGCCATTTGATCATTCGAGTTTCATCATGATAAGCATCTGTAAATATTTCAATGATAGAGTGGTTGTCCTGATCTATGGAAACAAGCCTCGAATGGGCTCTACCAATAAATTGGCACTTTTCCTGTTTGATTTCGCGCCGAAATTAATCAATTAACAGGTTTATTTTCACACTCATTGAGCTCTCCACCACTTTCCTCCTCTGTCTCTTTAATTGATGGCTCTTACATTGAATGGGATTCATTTGTGATGAGAGGAAATAAACACCAAGAAGTAAAAACAGTGAGAGACAACCCCAAACGAGCAATAATCGTTATCACTTGTTGAGATGTTTAAATAGCATAATGCTGGTTACCTTCATGTATTCTGATCAATAATCGCAGTCAATTCACAAGACATATCAAAGCAATACCTGTCAACACTCAATGTTTTGTGTTTGCCAGTAAGATATTGATTATTGTTCCAATCCTTATCCTCATACTTTGTCTACCTGATGGAAAGATAACTCAAGGCTCTGTGCATGAGCTTAGGAAAATGGAAGACTTAGGATGTCTTCTGAATGTCCAATAGTAAAAAGTGACAAAAACCAAATCTCCCTAATGGAGGGTTTGATGCAACAATTTAATTTTAATAGTCAGCATTGACTACTCATCCGGCTTAGACCATCTAAGCTATATAGCTGCCTATTCAATCATTTTTGAGAAGTATATCGCTAAAATTATATTCCTACTGGTAGCGAACAACAAGAAAGTGTTGAAATTCTCGTCGATAATCTGAAATACTCAACTAAATTGGTCAAGTTGGCTATTTGGTGCTATGGTTTCCGCTGAACCGCGACAACTAACTGTTATCAAATAGCTCTTATATCTACCCTTTTCTTTTGTTATTAGCTAACAGATATTTGTTTCTGGCCGTATCTATTCATAGCCCCAGAAGAATGATCTCTCGAGATTGCTAGCCCAATTAGTGTTTTGAGATTGTATGTCTGTAGGATTTTGATAGTGATAAGGTTGATAATATAAACAATCTTTTTGTGATTATAAATATTTTTTCATGTTATGTACAGTGGAATTCGTTTAACTCAATGTTATCACAACAGTCTCAGGGATCCAGTTATGCTATCTAGCTCTTGGTCGAGCCGAATATAGCCAACACTGTCTTCGATCCGGGCGAAATTTGCGTATGGCCAGCATCAGCGACCAGGTGATTGGGCAATCTGGCAGCGGTAGCCTCTGCCTTTAATCTGTTCATCTCCCCAGATTATTACCCTAAGTACAATCTTCTTTTGGCCACCAGTTAGCCATTGATGCAAGTGGGCAATGTCGTCTTCATTGGTAGAGAATTGTATGTCTAGAAATAAACCCAATGCGGCATGAGCAACCTAATGCATTGTTTGCCGCGGCCCATATCCAATTCCATATTTACAACAAATACCATCTTGAATTCTGGTTCCAGTAGCCCAGCCACTAATAAGGCATCCATGATGAGCTAATTTATATTGCTAAACCTATCATGGAAAAAATCTAGTTTCCAGAGAATAATTATAAATAAGTAGGATTAAATTAATTTTCAAATGAGCACACGTGGAGCTCAGAGCTTACGAAAGAACATGTGTGTATTTTCATCAGTCAACACGAGCCTACTGGTTGAAGCCTAATGTCATGATCAGCATCTCAAATCTGATTAAAATTTACAAAACCATAATGGATTCTTGTAGAATTCTAACTGTACAAATATTCTGATGTGAAAACACCCGCAACAACCACACGAGTTTGGCGGCCGACGCAGTTCAATAAGAATGTTTATTTTTATCACTTTTCTTACTTGTCATCTAGATTACGATACCTTTCAGAGAGTTCCAGCGCCTGTTTGACCCACTTATTGTCTGGCTCCATCTCATACAAAGTCTCCAACTTATCCAGGTCTTCGTTGCGAAAACAACCGAAGTTATTCTTCACCAACCAGTTGTGATATAACCATGGCGACTGGTCAGATGGATCAGTGTACAAGGCGTTCAATATCATATTGTATTCATCGTTCCAGATCAATCTCAGATTGCACGCTTTCGGACATTTATCTTCTGGCAATGAGAGTCCTCTGATGAGCAACTTGTGCCTCCTATGCCAAGCACTGAAATTGGAAAAGTTTGACCTGATCTTTTCGGTTGTAAATTGAACTCCTTCTCGAGGTCAGCTTGTGCAAGGTCGCTAATATAACTTCGATAATCCCAACAATGGAAATTTCTCTCGTCCTTATCGAGGAATTTATTACATAATAATATTTCACTATCGTATTCAGACCTAGGTATATTCGATAAGATCCAGATACGATGTTGCCAAACACTGTAAGATTTTTCGTTCCTTTTCAAGCAGTCGATCGTGAAGGAGAGCTCATTTTTCCAGATGTTCTCCACCCTCGTCGGGCTGACCTCTGGCAACGTGCTCTATTAGACACTCCTTTCTGATATTCCAAACAGTATAAAAGTCTGGGTTGTTCAGCAGGATCTCGGTGGATAGTTTGAAAAATTCCTGCGATTGTCGACCGATTTAATAATTGGCCTCAGGTCAAACAATTTCTGTGTCAAATCCTTGAAATGGTAGGCCTTTTTCTTTTCTTTGATCTTCCTCTCCTCCTCTTGTTCCTTAGTGGTCTTAATCTTGAGCCTCCCATGCATTGTCGATGATTAATATCTAATCAATTCATGAAATTTCAATAAAAATCAGGTAAGTCCATCAAGTGAAAGCCGGATTATTGTAGTAGTTACGTGCAAGCGAGTTTATTTGCGCAAACTCGATCCTCCGTGCAGATTCAGACGGTAGACACAGATTGAAACTGGAAAAGAAAAGTCATATGATACCATCATTAGGGGCTACAATCATGAAGATTTCATGAATAGAATAAAATAATGTTTATTTAGATCTATCTTTTGAAGGGGTTACTGGTAGTTTAGGCTATCTTTTTCTGAAATACGTTCTTATTATGTCCTTGATAGCCGGCAACTTGTAACATTCATTGTCGCCAAGATGCTCCTCTGATAGTCTAGTTCCATATACCATTTCTCGTGTATCCTCTTCAATATATCAATCAAAACCAACAAGTAATCGTCGAGATCCTCTTCAATCTTTTGGACTTGAGCTTTAGAGCTGGAGCCAGGATTGGGCGACTCATCGCCTTGATCGCCCCCGCCAGTCTCTTTCTTATCCTTATTTTCACTAGAATCCTTTGACTCATCTCTGTTCAATTCTTTTGTTCGTCCGTCTGATCGTCTTCTCTGTCTTCTTTAGCATCGACTCTATCCTCGTGTTCTTCTTGCTTCTTCTTCTCTCTGCCACTATCGTCTTCTAATTCATCGGCAGATTCCTCTGGCTGTTGTTTTGTTTTCTCACATTTGACATCTCCTCTTGCAGTTCCTCGTTGTTCTTGATAATTTGATCATCATTTTCACTATCGTTATCCTTCTCTCTTCGTCCTCATCATCATGATTACTATCAGCTCCAAGTTCGTCGTCTAAACCTAACAATGCCTCCAACTTGTCTACATCACTCTCTAGTTGAGCATCGTCCTCCTTTCGCTTGAGGTCCTTTTGGTCATCGCTCCATCACTAATTGAGGTTTTAAAGTATGAATATGCTTTGACTTGGATGAGATTTTCGGCATTGCGCCAAACGTCCGAGCGATCGTCGATGATACAAACCATGGCATCACCGCAGGGGAATAAGTTATTGAGATTACCTTTTTTAGAATATTGATCGACACTTCGTCGCGTGACAATATTCTATTTCCGGAAATATCTCTGATTTGGATCTATTATACTGGCAATCTTGTGTGCATATAATCGGCAACCGAATGTGAATATATGTAACTCATATAATTTGCGACATTTGGTCTAAGAATTCTTGTAAAAACGGTCTCAATTTAGTATAATAAGTCGGATGGCCTGGCCATGCAATTTTAAACGAATGAACATTTGGATCATTTTTAACCTCCTCGTGTGTTGTATGCAAATAGTTTGATCTAAATCAACCAATAGAACTAGTTTCCTCTCATTGATCAGCGCTTCTGGTCGGCTTCTGCCAATCTCTTTGCCATACTCTTCGCTAACCTTCAATTCAGGCACCGAGTGGACCATCGAAACGGCCGAACTCGACTGGGGCGGATCCAATCGACGCCACAATTTCCGCAGAGACCTTTGATGTAGACATTATGGGTACAGGTTTGCTGTCTGGAGGCCGAGGGACGAGCCGTTGATGACATTGACATCGCCGACGTGGTTGTCGATGATGTTGTCGACGAGGAACCCGTCGTTTTGGTGTCCTCTGGCGATGTTGGTTGTTTATTCAACATATAGGTAGATGGGTAGATATATTTATATGATACAATAACAATAAAATTACATATAATCCAACCAATAATAAATAGATAAATTAACAACAACTACGTGATCCTGGTGGTTAGTATTCTAAATTCCATATTTTTTGTCCAGTGGATGGGTTAATATATCGTTGATGAAGGTTAGTATGTTTAGGACGTGTCTAACGACCATATATCATAGGTGATAATAATAAATGCCGGATAAAAGAGGTAGACGATAGATGGGAATATCTGTGATTTCTTGGATGATATGGGCGAATGTTGTTGAGAGATCGGACCAAAAACACAGACCAGCCCCCCAGGAAAAACGTGCGGCCGCAAAAGAGCGCGCGAAGAAGAAGTTCCCTTTGGGTCGACGGATGGCGCCCAAAGCGCGTAAAAACTTGTGAGAAGTGAAAACAAAGTTGAAATAATAAATCATTTGATTATTCGGCGATGAAAATCACAACAAAAACAAGTAAATAATTAGTCAAATTACACCATCGATCTTATAATTAGTAAGGCCAAGATCAAATTACAAACAATGAACAAATGATACTGAAACAAATTTATAATTATAGTATTATATTACTAATGCTAATGTTTGTCTGGTAGACTTCATATCATACCATTCGAATGGAATTTTTATATAATTATAATTAGTTTATAATAACAATAAAAAGTGCACTTTATCTGACATGGGGTGAATGTAGTATAAAAATGTGTGCTTGTCTAATAGTGGTTGGTGTAACAATCATTTTTGACTTGAGAAGCTTAACTCAATCTATTGAATTAGGTTAGGTTGGTATGATGATCATAATCATCAGGTTGAGCTGATGTTTGTTGGCCGCATGTGGACTGTGTCAATGGTCGCACCCTCCGCGGGCCCAACGAGAGTATCATAGTGAACAAGGTAACAACCATTGGGGGCCATCAACATCATCACGGCCTGGTGGTGGTTGTTGTTGTCGAGGCTAATCAGGCTTGAAAGTGAACTGGTGGCCGCCGAGGAGCCGGGCGGCGACAGCTGATAGCTGGACATGGACGAGGAGGACGGCGAGGACAGAGGGGAACTGCCGCAGCCCTGGCCGAACGAGCCCTGACTCAGGTAACTGCGTGATCTCCGAGCACTGGTTGCGTCTGGTCAGTCGCACCTGCATTGGTTTGGCCACAGTCGGTGGTGGACTAATGAGGGCTATCTGGAGGTCGATACCGGGCGCCAGCGAGTTGTACATCTGCGCCTGGTTGTTGTTGTTGTGGTGGTTGCTGACCGAGGCAGGCGACGTCGATAGGCCAATCAATTGTTGAGATCTACTGGAGGTACTGCGTCTGAGCGGCGGCGCCATGCTCGTCGTCACCTGTCGTCGGAGTGGTGGGGCTGGTTGCCTGAGGTAGAGAGCTCCATAGTCTCTGTACCAGGCAGTGTATTTCTGGCGCTCGTCGTCGGCCAATATGAGTCGCACCAGTCCGTTGGCGGTCCAGCTGCCCAAACAGTAAAGATCTATTGATATTGGTTGTTGTTGTTGATGAATAGAAGGCTGATTAGTATCGTCGTCAAACAATATAAATGCCAGTAGATAAGCTGTCATCGGATAGAGGTAGGAGCCGTTCCAGGAGAGGACGATGTCGTAAAAGATTAGTACACTTACTCTTTATCATGTATTTGGCCGGAGCGCACTTGTAGTGGATCCGGAGCCGACTGGGGTGGTCGCACTGGGCCGTCAGGAAGGATTGCCGCGGACAGATGAAGATGTTTGATGGATTGTAGCTGAAGTCGGACTCGAGAGGGGCCTCTGATGGTGTAGGCGCCCTCGAACGGGCATCTCTGCTGTTCCAAATCTAATCAGTTGGTGAGAGGAAGAGCAAGTTTTTGTTAATTATTGATCTCAAAGTGCGATAATTGGATTGAGGAGATCTTTCAGTAAAGCGACAAAGAAGCAACAGGTGTACTGGTGAATGGCCACACTAATGATGATATCTTTATGTGTTTGTATGGGCAACAAAGAGGAACGGCAGCGGCCGAGTTGTGGCTAAACTGGCCAACCGCCGCTGAAGTATCTACCGACTTGATCTACCTGGCGGCGGCGGCGGCGGCGAGCAACAATTATGATGATCATAATTGTCTGATGAAAATTGATGCCAGACGAGCAAAAGCCTGCAAATGACCATGAAATTGGCCAGCCTCACTCTCGCTTGTAGGTTCAGACTGCTCGCAAACAGACAGAGAGACAGACAAACAAACAAACATTGCGATTGCTGAATATACCTGACTTGAGAGGACGCTAATGCTGTGTCCATTGGCGGCTCTCAGAGATGGAAACCTTAGATTAGTGTTGATAATAAAATTGAGGCTGTGTTCATTAAATTTGTTTGTCTGTGAAACAGACTGCGAGAGCCCTTTTCACTTCGGATTTGCCTCTCGATCGATATAGTTTATTTATGGAAGTCTCCCTTCGGCCAGCTTAAGATTCGAGTTGCCGCCATGAAACTAGCCAAATCTGAAATTAGCCAAAAGAGCGAGAGTCTTATCAGTCCATCCGTCCGTCTGTCTGTCCGTCTGTCGTGAGTGTCGGAGTCTTCTTGGTTGGCGTCGCCGTCGCCTTTAAAAGCTGTGAGCTCCTAATTTGACCTAAAATAATTACTAATACGCGCCGATAATTAATTGATTATGCATCTTTTGCGCCGGCTAATCTCGCCACTTGATGATTCAGACAAATCAACACGAGAACAGAGGACAAGTTTTAAGGCGCAAAATAAAACAACGACAACGAAACGAGAACAACAAAAACCACTGGCCGAATTTTAAATTATCGGCGCCAATTTTGATGGCACTGCTCGAGCCAGCTGATGCACTTGACGTCTCTTCTGGCCAATAATCGCGATAATTACTTGGCCGGCCATTTCCTTGTGGCCAAATCTGGAAGTAAGACGACGAGGAGGACGACAACAACAACAACAAACCAGCAGCCAAGTGACGCTCGGCCGCCATTCAGCCGCGGCGGACCTCATCGAATGTGTATTTAAGCATAAAAGTCTGAATCCGAACCAAAGAGAGAGACTTTTCGTCATAATTGAAATTAAGTTTGACTTGCGTCGTCTTCCTCTTGTTGTTGTCGGCCGCGGTGGTGTTGGTACTGCTGTGGCCGAGGATTTGATGATTATTTTAAATGTTTCGGCCTGTTGGAGGCTGACTGACTGGCTGCCGGCCGGACAAGACGACGACGACGACGATGCATCTTTGCGCCAGAGTCAGCCAAAACAAACTGACCAGTCTGATGGGTTGTTGTCGTCGTCGCGGTCGTCCTGGTCGACGTTAAACAAGATAAAAGTTCTAAAGAAAATAAAATCCATCATAATCAAGGCCCTGGCCGGTTGTGTTGTTGCTTGTTTAGGATACATTTTCATCATTATTAGTTAATTTCCACTTTA
This sequence comes from Oxytropis ochrocephala, assembly GCA_020916435.1. Classification (NCBI taxonomy): domain Eukaryota; kingdom Viridiplantae; phylum Streptophyta; class Magnoliopsida; order Fabales; family Fabaceae; genus Oxytropis; species Oxytropis ochrocephala. The sequence goes on from JAJHUT010000124.1 coordinate 118,307, forward strand.
AATTAACTATTACTTTTTCTCCTCCACGCGAAACTCCATTAACCTCGGCCTACAGCAGTCAGCCAGTCAGCCTGTCTCTGTTCTTTTCCTCTCCTCCGGCCATCTAATGAAAACGAGGCAATAAAAACCGCATCAAATGCGACACAAAGCCAGCCGAGCCAACCAGATTCTCCCATCGCCGCTGCCGCCACCACCACCAACAACATCGTCGACTTGCGTCATACACAACTTGATGATTTTCACCCGGCGTCGTAATTAAACTTCTCCCTTCTTCTAGGCTTTCTGGCCGTCGTCTTCATCATCATCATCATTATGATCATCATCTGATGATATTATTTGCACTCAAAGCAGGACAATGACAAGTCGAGTGCTGGAGTCTGGCAGGTCTGCATGAGAATTGTCGCCATTTGGGCGAATTCTTCTGCTGGAACAGAAACCATAATTGGTCTCTAGGCCTTCTTCATCTGGCAACAGACGAGGAATACTGGCCAGAATCAAAGCCAATAATTGGCTGCAGTCTGTTGTTGTTGGCTCGAAAGAAAGAAACACTACAAGTCGGCTTCGCGGCCGATGCTCGTCATGAGGCCGATTTGCTTGCTGCCGCCTGTCATGTCTTGACAACAACAACAACAACTACAACTACAACAAACCTGCCCGCCTGCAACTGAATGAGGGCCGGACACGACGCCGATTGACTGTCGCTCTCAGGTCTGTCATTATGTCCGACGCGCCGGCCGACATCTCACAGGCGAGCCCACTCTTTGTGAGTTCGAGAGGTGAAAACACAAGGCAGTTTTGAATTTTACATGAACAGTCGCCGTCGAGGACTTTGTGACGGGCTGATGTAGCCTTGCGAGTGTGATTGTTGTCGTCGCCGTTGTTTTTCAAGTGGTTGCGGTGGGTTTGGTTGGTGGCACGAAATTGTATTTCGGGAGCAACAATTTGCAACTGAAATGCAACAACAACAACTACTACTACTACTACTACTACTACTACTACCACGACGACGACGACGAGCAAGACCTGAATGTAAACTCAAAACTCGAGTGTGAGATGCAACAATAGAACGAGAGAAGGCCAACATCCGAGCTCTGGCCAGCCCCACCTCCAGGTCGAAGTGGTTGGTCTTCTCCTTCTTGTCGCCATTGCAGTTGTTTAGTGGAAGTGGCCGCCGCCGCATTCCGGCGCTCGTTCACCTGGAATTATACTTGCGCTTAACGCGTCAAAACAAACCCAATCATCATCATCATCATCCTGGATCTCATTCTACCTAATCCAAGTGCAAGAATTTGGGTGCAAAATGATTATCATCATCATTATTACTATGGACAATCACACGAGATGCGGTGGCTCTGGCGAGCACAATCAAATTGGCCTTACGTGTGGAATGAGGCATTTTTTCCACTAAAAATTCACATCCACCGGCGGCGGATTTCGAGCCGTCTGGCAGTTCAAAGATGTCGCGCCGTCCAATGGTTGGCCAACTTTTGTTTACCTGAGAGTTCCGTCCGTCCGTTTGTTGGCTGACTGAAGGCTGGCGGCTGGGCCGGCCATGAGGCAAAAGAAATGTCGCTGCTGCTGTCCAATCGACAAGAATAATGAGATTTCTCTTATTCTCCTCATTCCGGCCTGCCTTATTCTGGCTCAATGCTCACAGTTTGACTCATAAGTAACCAAGAGAATAAGGCAGGGACCGAGAAAGAGACGAAGACGACAAACAAAGGCGAAACACAACAAGCATCTCATTCCTCAATGTCGTCGTCGTAGTCGTCGTAGTCGTCGTATTTACCTGGATCTGGCGCCAGTCGAGATGGACAAAGTTAAGTTGCTCTTCATTACACACGCACAATTTGGCCGGAGATTGTTTCTGGCGCCGACGAGCTGGCGCAAGACTATTTGATTTACCTGATCGAGCCGAGGATGGCTTCGATTCCATCCAAAACCACCCATTCAAGCGACTGGAAGTAAGTGGGGACCTTCCGCGACGACGACGACGACAACAATGGAGATGCTGATGGCATCTGGTAGCAGTACAATACTGACGTTGTTGTTGTTTGTTGTTGTCGACGTTGCGGAGATGGAGGTAGTTGTGTGTTTTAATTTATACCAAACTTCTGTTGCGCCAGGCCGATGTGGAAATGAGACTTGGGACACAGAAACAAACAAACAAATAAACAGGACAGGAACTGGAACTGGAACTAGAAGTGGCAATGGAAGGCAACCAATACGACACCTTGGGCAACCACTGCCTCGCTTTTACGAGCCGACACACAGACTATGCAACTCATTTGGGCCGACGAGGCTCATTAATTTAACTCTCGAGATCTATCAGAGGAGAGAGCAGCCACTTGCAGCGACGACGGCGGCCAAAACTCTCATTAACATGGCCGTCAGAGACACTCACCACCACCACCAGAGGAGGTTGTAGTCTACTTGATTGATCATTACCATGCAAGCAGCTCGTGTTGAGTTTTTCTCGCGAGTCGTCACGGAGATGGGGCTGTCGTCGGCGCCAACCACCGACCACTGCGCCGGTAATTATTAATCTTCGTCAGGCGGCCGGCAGTCGGCGGGAATCAAGTGGCGATGCTGATTAGGTGGCGACAAAAATAGCCGCCGATGGCGACCGCCAGCCAGCATCAGGCGGCGGCTGAATGTTATCTGGCGCAGGATGCGACTTTCGAGCAAAAATATTCTCCCGCTGCTGCTGCCACTGACGATGATCGATTTCCATGTCTGTCTGTCTGTCTGTCTGTATCTCTGAGATATCTCTTGGATCGAATCCAGTCGGTTGGTTGGTTGGCTGGCCGGCGAGGAAATATTTGCCAAGTATTTGCTCGCCGGCCATGTTCAACATCCACTAAAACAAACAGAGAAATTCCAGGAACAAGAACAGTGGCTGCCATCGTCGTCGGTAGGCTTGCCAGGCCGGCTTAAGTGACATCTTGGCTCAACTGTGTGGTTAAACAGCCGGTGGTTGTTGTGGTGGTGGTGGTGGTCGTATGATCGGCGCCTCGAGTAGGTCCTCGACTAGAGTCTCTCGCGGGGATTAGCGACGATGACATTGCCAGGAGACGCCAGCAACTGATCAATCAAAGTGAAATTATTCAAGTATTCCTGGCCGTTTGTGGTGGTGGTGGTCGTCATCATCATTTGGCATCAATTTGATAGGCGAGCATTAAATGTATTCTATTGAAACATTTGTCGCGTCGTTTCCGACCACAACCACACCAAGTAAACACACCAACAAACCAACCGCAAGCAGCCGCCGCCACGCAAAGTGGCTGCTGCAAAGAACATCTGTGTCTGGTGATGGTTCACCTTATTTATGCGAGAAATGGGCGGCCAACAAGAGAAGAAATCCACAAAAATCTCGTCGTCGTGCATTAGTCTCAGCGCCACTATCAATCATCACTACTCTTGCGAACATGGCCGCCGAGTGGACGTCGACGGCGGCCACTGCTCAGATAAGGTGACGAGAAACAGATAAGTATAAATTGAAACCAACTGCGCCTGTCCCGCCCAAGTTGAAGTGGTAACCAAGCCAACGGACGGACGGACGGACGGACGCATTAGATTGATATCTCTTCAGTCGTCTCGATTTGTTTCAATATTACGACGACGACGACGATGCTTCAGCCATTTGCATCTCTCGAGAGACATCAAATTGAATCAAAATGGAATATTGGCAGCAGCATGTCGAAGACGCCGGCCACGCTTAGGTTATTATGTGCTAACAAACCGAAACCATTATTATAGAGGTTTGTGTCGCCGACAACAATCACATTGTTTTGGTAAATAATGGTCGTCGCTGTTGTGGTCTTCAAGTGTGAGATGTGAGCCATTCAAATAAATCATAATAATAATAATTATGATGAATGAAGGATGCTAATCTCGAACGAGGATCTCACAGCTTCGGCCAAATTAAAACTCGAACACGAACACGAACAGATTGAGGAGTATGCATCCAATACTTACTTGTTGATGTAATTATTTGCGTTTTCGGTATTCCATGGTAGGCGTTTCGGCAGCGCTGATGGCCGCTGATTTCGGGCGAGGCCTCAGAAGTAATCAATTTGAACTATTCCACTGGATCTCCTATGAAATCTAACACAGAAATCTATCGTATAACTGTATTTGGAGTGGATATTTTGGTTTAATGAGAGAGAGGAAGAGATACGGTGGTGGGGTTAGTTTTCAATTAAAGTTCAATTAAACATATTCATGCCCATGAAGAGTCGGACAAATTGAATGTAGGCCGAAAATCAATTAGATACACAGCATCACAGAATCAACTGTTCCTACTGTTGTTTAACAAAGCGTACAGTATGCAAAGTAGGGCAACAAAATGTAAATGTGGATGTGAAATGATTTAGGTTGATATGCCAGCGCCAGAAAGTTAACAAACCATGATGATTATGATCATGAGATGCCACACGCTAATTGAGTGGAAGACTTGTGTTTGATTTAAATGAGAAACAGAACCGAACGAGAGATGATGCGGATAGAGGAGACCTTTGAAAAGGTTGACCGCATAGGCCAAACCACCCAAGTGCCATTAATCCGTCTTGTGTCTGCTCTCTTTCTCGTTTGGCATCACCAAAAGCTCATGTCATGAGATTGAAATTAAAGTTGTCAAGACAGCCAAAGTGGACCCGCCTGTCAGTGTGTTCATTCGGCCTGTCATCTGGTCGTCTTCGTCAACCGGACGAGAGACTGCAAGCCGAGAGATTGGGATTTACACGCGCACCTGTGTGATATGACTAATGACTAAATCCCTTCCTCTTGGCTCTCCATACAAATGACTCTGCTCCTGGAACAACAACAACAACAATAACAACGAAATTGATTCTCTACAATTCCTGAGGCTAATCTAATTGTACGATAAAGATAGATAGAGCAGCCATCAGCACTTATTTGCAGGTAGACCAACTTGTGAGTGATGCCGACGTTACTGTTCGAGTCAGCCAGCCGACACATCAGCATCGTGTTTGTTGTGGTGTGTCTGTGTCTCTTGATTGCTATCAATGCCTCAAGTGAACAGATGAACTCCGCAAGCGCAACTTATTTATAAGTAGTTTTAAATTAAGTTGCTCCGATGTCGAACAACACAAGCAGCAAGTCAAGTCAAACTTACAACGAGAAATGCAATTGCTGTTCTGGCGGGCCCGTCGACTCTTCACGTCTCGTCTCATGTCTGTGTCGTCGTCTTCAGCAGCTCAGAGATGGACATGAAAAACAAATTGAGTTAATAACACCGAACGAGAATAATCTCATTATTATGGAATTCCACCGACGTTGCCATTAAGAGGCAAGCTGCCGAGCCAGCCAGCGAGCAAGTCTCATTTCCGACAACAACAACCATCGCCTCAGATGTCTGCCACTCAAATTATTGATACGCAACAAGAGTTGAATTAAATTGAATCTAATCGGCGACGATAAAGCGAGCAAGTCTCAGTGCAAAGGAGGGATGCAGAATTAGGAAATGGAGCTGAAGGCGGAGGAGGAGGAGGAGGAAAGGGAAGCAAACATGAGCTTATTAGAGGTTATTATAAATTGGGATTTGTACCTGGCCGAATGAGACACACAGCTCACAATTTCACTCTTCTTTCATCAGTCGGCGCGGCCACCTCATCTCGCGATAGTACCTGAACCAACCGAATGGATGGAGATCAAACGACTGGCTGGTGGCTGTTGTTGTGGTTTTCACAATAGCTCTACCTGTTCAATGGGCTAGTCGATGGCGGCGGCGGCGGGCGAATATGCTCGTGAAACCAGCCAAGTGTTGCCCAACAAACCAACCTGTTGTTGAAATGTCTCTATCTGGTTACCAATTGTGAACGAGCGATCTAAATACATTAGATAAAAGTGTTCGTTGTCTCGTGCACTTGTAACATTGGCCAGGTTAGAGAGACAGATGCGCATTTAAGCGAGCATATTCATACAAGAAAAGTTTGTCGCTTCCACCTTTGAATTAGGTTTGCTCGTAACTTTTGTTACAACCTGCTGCTGGTATTGTTGCCTACAAGAAGACAGGTAAAAAGTGTGTATAAATAGATAGAGGCAAAAACAACAATATGAGAAAGGAAGATGAACGAATATATGGAAAAATAAACTGAACCTTAACGACTCAGACACACACAACTAGATCAACACGGCTCACCTGAAGGCCAACCACAACTGGCTGCACAACTTGTAGGCCGTCGGGCTCATTTTCATGATCACTCACAACTGTAAAGTAGGAAGTGCTTGTGATAAAGAGACAGGCAGATAGGCGCACGTGGAGACGTGCAATGAGTTTGTCTGTTTCGATGTCGACGTTTTGTCTCAACGACATCGAAGCTTGTAATCGCTCCAACTGCGCTGTTGTCCTCTTCTCGGTCGTCATCGGCGCTGTCTTACTCTTCTATCAGTTAAAGCCAATATCTTAACAAAACAGTTACTATTGCGCTTTGTTCCGTCCGCTCTTTGAACACATCTGCCACCGACTCTCAGGACGTGAGCGCACGATGAAAGGCATATTGAAATGAAATTTATCGACGAGACTCTTCCATTCGCGAGCTGAAATGAGTCACGCCACTTCTGCAATAGAGATTCTAGGCACCTGTTGTGAGGCTCCTTCTTTGTCAACAAAGACACAAAACCCAGAGAGAAGTATCAAAGTGGCGCGGTTAAGAGTTGAGTCGATCGCCTGAACACCAGCAAGACACACAGGCATCAATAATCGGAAGCAAAACGACAACAAGACGAGCGGCGGACGAGGGAGGGAACAAGAGAGAAAGACTTGGCTGATGTTGTTGTTGTAGTTTAAGATGCTAGGGAATACGTCTAGCATCAAACTGAGACGACAGTTAACAAGCATCAATTCCCGCTTTTCACTCTCAATTGCGATGGAGTAGATTTTTTTTGTTATAAATCGGTGCGTTCATTCAAGGAATACATGTCAGCCGGCCTACAAACACACACAGAGAATGAATGTGTAGGTGTGAGGGCACATATTCGAAGATATCAAAGAAGAAGAACCAAACTCGGAACTTCTCTGTTCTACTTCTGATTGATCGTAGCGAAGAGCAGCCTGTGAGTTCCAAAGACACGTCAAGAGAACTAAGTCGGCCACAAACTAGTTATCATTGAATTGATTCGAGCCGGGCGACAAGCTTTCTTTTGTTATATCACACATCTTTACGAAATACAGTTAGTTATCACAAAATTCAACCTAAAAGCCATTACGATCATGTGCGGCAAGTTCTAATCTTCAAGGTCTCTTCGAACAGAAGCAAGCAACCAACCAACTGAGACTCCAAAGCAAATGCTGTGTAAACATGACCAATATGATGTTGTAATAGATAAATACATAACTAACCCAAACAACTCGTCAAGTCCTGTAAGCGCCTTCAAATAGAAGAAGCAAAAGAGCCAAGAACTGTAAAGTTTTGTGAGATTAGAATAGTGAACAAACAAAGAAACAAGAAATAATGAGGCCATTAAATAGTGAAATAACATCTCGAGAGGCGCGACTGTCAGATGATGTTGGCGGCCAATGACCGGAAAGAAGTCTGGCCTTAGAAAGGACGTCGACCAGACGACAGACGTCAGGGCCTACTCCGAGATGTTTGATTATATCAAGAGCGACATTAGGACGCCTGACATGCACAAAGACTCTGAGGTGGCCGCCTTCTACGCCGGAAGAAGTGTGTTCATCACAGGTGCATCGGGCTTCGTTGGAAAGGTAAGTGAAAGGTGAGAGAAGTAGTGGACAAAAGAGGACTGAGCAAAAGCAAAAATCTTGCCTGACTAACACGTACATGTTATTTGATTCAACTCGCCCTCCTCTTCCATTAGTGTCTCCTCGAGAAACTACTCAGATCATGTCCGACATCAAACGAATCTACATTCTAATGCGACCCAAGCGCGGAGTGGACGTCAATGAGCGCGTGGTCACTCTGGCCAAGTCGCCACTGTTTGATCGTCTCCGTAACTCGCCATATGGCCAGGAGCAATTGAATAAGATCGTCGCGGTTAAAGGTGATATAACTAGGGCCTCGTTTGATCTTAGTCAGGGGACATCGACTTGCTGAGCTCGCAAGTGTCCATTGTATTCCATTCGGCTGCCACTGTCAAGTTCATTGAGCCTCTACGAGTGGCCGTGGAAAACAATGTGGTGAGTGTGGACAACCTCATTGGTTTGGTGCATCAATTCAAGAGTCTGGAGGCGCTGGTTCATGTCTCGACTGCCTACTCGAATTGCGACCGTCAACAAGTGGACGAGGTGTTCTATGAGAGTCCCATACGACCGGAGAAGCTGATCGATATGGCGCGCTGGATGCGACCGGAGACTTTTTCGAGGAGATCTCGCCAGTACTGCTAGGCAAGCGACCAAACACATACACTTACACGAAGGCAGTGGCCGAGTCGTTGCTCGCGGAGAGATCCAAGAAATTGTTGCCGAATATTCCCATTGCAATGGTGAGGCCGTCGATTGTTGCGGGCATCTGGCGGCAGCCCATTCGCGGCTGGGTGGACAACTTCAACGGTCCAACTGGTGTCATATTGTCCATGATGACGGGCGCCATCCAAGCCATGCTCGCCTGTCCAAACTATTGCGCCGACATTGTGCCAGTGGATATTGTTGCGAATCTCATCATTTGCACCGCCTGGCAAGTGCACCGTCAGCATAATGGCCAAAAGGGGATGGCCAACATGTTGAAAAGTAACGAAAGAATCATTACACCATCAAATGGAAGTGGCAGTGTCAACGCCAACGATGAGAGCTATGAATTAATCAATGACAGAAACAACATAAGCATATTCAATTGTGTTAGTGGCACTTTGAATCCCGTGAATTGGTCGGATTTTGCCAAATACATCAAACAAATTGGCTGCGTTTATCCATGCAACAATGTCATGCGCTGGCCGGGAACCCTACTATTACCAAATGAGCTCGTATTTAATGTGTTCAATTTCATGAATCACACACTGGTTGCCTATTCGGGCGACTTCTTTTTGAAACTGGTGGGCAAGAAAACCCGTGTACGTGATTATTTATAATCGACTTATGAAGATGATAAATACACTGAAACCCTTCACCACAAACCAATGGCTATTTAAGTGTACAAATGTAACACATTTATATGAGAGACTGACGCCAATCGACAAAGAGATTTTCAATTTCGACATCAGACAACTCCGCTGGGACGACTACCTTCGTAGCTATTACGTCGGCTCAAAGTAAGTATAATATCATAATCATCATAATTGAATATAATATGATGCCTCATTCAATTACTAATTGATTGTCTATTCGATCTATCCGATAAATACCAGACTGTATGCATTGAAAGATGACCCAAATTTGGTGGTTAAGGCCAGACATAAGTTGAATAGAATCAGATTTGGCAGCCGCCTGACGCAGTTCATATTGCTGGCAATGGTATATTATATGCTACTTAACGGCTCGTCAATTGAACAATACGCCATTGAATCATTTAAACAATTACTGGCCGCAATCGCCGGATTATCATCCAAAGCCTTGTGGTGGACCGCCTCTGGTGACCACCACCAACACCATCAGAACGACGATAATAACCGCGTTGATTATCATCAACAGCATCAGCATGAACATTATCATCATCTGGCATTACAGGGCTTGCAAGCCTCCTGATGGTAGTTTGGCTTCATACACATTTGTTGTAAATATTAATGCAAACAGTAGCATTGCCTCGGTGACTGTACATTCCAAAATGAGATTAGACGATTGGAAAGTAGTTGGGTACCAACATAGTGATATCAATAGAAATTATATATATATATTATAATGTTATGTTGTAAATAGACAGACCGACAACCAAACACAGGTGGGAAAGGAATAAAAGAACACTAAAATAAACATTCAATGTGTCAAGAGGAGAGGGGGAGTGAGAGGGAAGGAGAAAAGATAGATATCCACAAGAAATGAAAGAAGAATATCGTCAGCCTTCTGAATTGGAAATCATTACTTACCAAGTCTTGGTTATTTGAACGAGGTAAACGACATCATTTATGACTGATCTTGATGTTACTTGCTGTTGTTGTTGCTGTTGCTGGTGCGATTGATCAACTTGATTTAAATTGGACGGCGGATACCTTCGGCTTGTGGTTGTGGTTGTGGTTGTGGTTGTAGTTGTTGTTGTTATGGTCGGTGTTGTTGTAATAACTTGCTGATTATTACTACTTCTAACATGATGAGCAGGTTGTTGCTGTTGCTGTAATGAATGTGGGTGTACTGACACTATTGGATGAGTAAATTGCTGTAAACATGTTGCTTCTTCAATGACATTACCTTCCTTAGTTTCTTTAACTTGATATTTGCTTGAATTCTGATTAAACATATATATTAAAGAATTGTCAACGCTGAGCCAGTTCTCTGATTGACTTTTATGAATGACGGAAAGTAATATTCATGATTTGTTGGCTGTCGGGCGGTCAATCGTAATGTTTTCGGCCCCTCATTGGCATTAATCAAACCATAGCAGCTTTTTCGAGCGATTGCGCCATTTGAATGTATTCGCCGTCGGCCGAGCGCTCATAAACAAAGCATCTGAATTTACCCTTATCCTGATGATTAGATGCATGCTCGAGCCGACCAATCATGTAATAATTATTACCTTCGCTCCAGTCGGCATAGCATTTGAGCACTTCGGCTGTTGTTGTTGTTGTGTATTCGTTGTAAAGCATTGCAGTTGTCGTCGTTGTTTTTGTTTCATAATGCATAATTTTTTGTTTTAGTATTTTTCGTTTGTTGTGCGACCAGGTAATAACAACATGGGCAACGATGACGGATGAGTCAGGGTGTGAGAGACGTGGGCAAGAGGAGGGGAGGACGGCGGCAAGTTAATTAGTGTGTTCAGTTCTAGTTAGTGATTCGCGTCAGGTTGTTTAGGGATTGTATGAAAAGAAAGAAAGAGAAAGACAGAAAAGAAAAAGTTGATAATGATGATGAGGATTTGATGTTGTTGCTCTCAAACTTGCTCTCTTCTCCAATCCAAACTGTTTCTCCTTCTTGTTCTTCTTGTCCTTCCCTGGCTATTGGGCTTCTTTTTTGTTGCAACTCCAAGAGTCACCGCCGGCGCCACCAAAGCCGCCCCACCAGCTGGCCATGTAAGTTTTTATATTTATTTCCAAAATCCTGTAAGCTTGCCAAACTTACTTCCACATGCTGCAGCGGCGGCCGCCAATGTTTGGACATGATTTACATGAATTACGAGCATATGAAAGATGATCTCGGACACCCGACGTCGCAAACTTACGACCACCTCACCGCCGTCGCCGTAACACAAGTGATGTGGCCAATATGAACGAGCCAACACATAAAACAAAAATCCTTAATCTCAGCAAACTCGAGCTTGTCGGTTATGTTAGGCAACTTTGTAGTGGCCGCCGTTGTGGTCATCGTCGCCGTCGCCATCGAATGATCAATTTTGAGCATTAGCTTGACCAACAAACAAACACGTAGGTATATAAATTATTTCATTTATATAAAACCAGAAGTTTGTGTCTGTCTGTCTGTCGGTCTAGTAATGAAATAAGAGAGCATGTAATAAATAAACAACAAATGTGATTACATAACCACATAATCGAAGCGTCATCGTCATAATTATTACTTACATTTGCTCTCCGAGCCGGGCACATCAGGACAGGCCGAGAATTTAAAAATTTAGCTGCTTCTTATCAATACAAGAGTCGAGTGACGAGCGGGGCTCTCGGCAATTGTCATATGTGAAATGGTATTTGCCATTAATGGGACATTCTATGGCAGGCGTATCTAAACGAAACAGTGATTCCAATTGGGCATCTCCAGTTATATCTGAGCAAATAGAGTCCAGTAGTGCATGGTCATCGTCAACAATTAAATTATTTGTTGTTCTATTCATGTAACGAGCTGGAATTGGCTGACAACTGGACTCTTTGTATTGCAACACATTTAAATGCCTCTCATTGATCACTAGACATACTAAACACGGCTGCTGCTGGTATTTAGTATCTGAATAGATATTTATCACCTTTTTATCACGACATAAGCCTTTATCACTGATTTCCTACTAGTCACCCTAATTGGTTCCTTATTTGACTGGTACCATTTGCCCATCCATGTCGGTGGCAATTGGCGCTTGTTTGTTGTGGTTGTAGTTGTTGTTGTTGTTGCTGCTGTGAATAGGGTAAATTGAAATTTGTTGTTGCTGGGGTAGATTCGATCGTACATTATCTAGTAGTGTTGGGTCTTGCTGTAGTGGTTGTCTAATTAGAGCTTGAAGCGCAAGGCTGCCACTTGTTCAGGGTTGACTAGGTTGTTGTTGTTGTTGTTTGATATTGAGCTGCTCTGAGGTTGGCATTGTGTTGGCGTGATAAGATTTGTAGCGAAGATAATTGTGCTTGCTATGAGAAAAATAACAATTGATGATGATTTGAGATGTGTGAATTTGTTTCTCGTCGACATTGTCACGCTGTTGGCGGGCTCTTGCCGTCCGTCTTGAGTGATGAGGGCTTGCTCGTCGATGCCTGACATCATCTTGGCTATCTTGAGACGATGCCGTTGTCTATCAATACCCATCTCTGGTAGTTTTGACGATATCTTGTTACTGTGGTCGTCGTGGTTGTTGATGTTGTGACCTTCTCTTCAGGTGATATTAATTTGATTTGGTTATTCTTACCTGATGGTTGTTTTAGCGATCATTTGGCTGTTTCTTCGACTTCATTTGACTTGCTCTAGAATTATTTTGAATATTTGTAATTGGTGGATATGGTATAATATGATGGATATCGATTACGACACTGGCCTTTTATACACTTGTCGACCTGTTGGCTTCGATTGGAATGGCGATTTAACACGCGCCCATCGAATTTCATCTCATGTGTTCGATCAAATTCGCTGCTCTGTCGTTCGCTGATTCGCTGCAATTCGCCGAATGAGAGGCAGTTTGTTGGATGCGAGCGGCGGCGCTGACGGGTGGGGTCGACAGAGTGGACTGGAAGTGGCATTGGCGCAGGCGGATTCTGAGCGGCGGCGGCGGCGGCGGCCGACTTGCTCGCATGGTGTGCCTGCTTGGCCGGCGGCATCGTTCGCGTTCGCTGCGAGTGCGCCGAAATCGAGGGAAGGGGGAAAGGCAAAATCCGTGCGACTGTGCGCGAAATTGGCCCATTTTCTGTGCCATTTCAGGGCACTTGTGTGCCCAGTGCACATTGGCAGCCCGTGCGATCCTGTGCGGTCCACGCGCGCACATTCGGCACAGAAATGATGCTGTGCACGCAAGGCCGGGGTGCGCATGCGCCCAGCGGACGTCCAGCGCCGAACTGACGAGCGTCGACTCCTTCTCCCTCCTCTGCATCATCTTTGTCATCCCCATCTTCCTCATGAGACCAGGCGACAACTGTACAGTGTAAGTAAGGCAAAGGAGGAGGAGGAGGAGGAGGAGAATAATGAAATGAAATGAGATGATATGAGATGAAATGAAATGAAATAAGAGCAGAGACACAAAACACAAGGCATTCAACATGGTATGTTTGTGCCTCCGACGGAGATATAGAGAAGTAGAGGCGGATGCGGCGGCCACCACCACGACGTCCACTTTCAGGCGCCAGCGAAAACAATTCTCGTGGTTGTTGTTGTTGTTGTCCGACGAAAAACATGCGAATTCACTTAACTAAAACATGCTAAATTTCGGTACATATCCAAAACACGAGCCACACACGCAAAATGGACACAAAACACATTCTCTCATTTACGCCAGGAAGTGAAGTGTAACCATACTGATAATTATCGCCAAAGTTGTCGGCCTGATTAACAAGGCTGGCCAGTTGGGAGAGAGAGAGAGAGAGAGAGAGAGAGAGAGAGAGAGAGAGAGAGAGAGAGAGAGAGAGAGAGAAAACCGAGATGAGATCTCTCTATTCGGCTAGCCAAACACAAACAAATGAAACGAAACGAAGCGCGAATGGACGAGAGGTGGAATTCCTTTCGTGTTTGTTTGTTTGTTTATTTGTGTTGATGCAGTCAAATGGTGAGATGTCAATCAAAACAAGGCATCAGAGACTGGAGGAATAAGAATGGAAACTAGAGTACAAATGCGGTAGAAAAATGGCTCGGCTCCACCACCAGTTCCGCCAAGTGACTAGTTTAAACGAGCATTAAATTGGCCCCAAAGTGTATCAAATACGTTGGCCTCTGGACGCAAAGCAAAATAAACTTCTGTCCTCTGTTGGGATTAGATTTTTAAGTATAACTTTACAGTTACTTTGTGAACAGACCGAGAAGAAGAAGAAGGAGAAGCGAAAGAGGCAGTAACTTGAGATGTCGGCCCCAACAAACAAAACGGAAAGAGACGACGACGACGGCGACGACGACCAAAGAAAAGTCGATTTTGAGCGAGGCTTGGAATTGTTGTAGTCAAAGGCAACGAGCCAGCGAAGGCAGCCGCGGCGGTGATAGAAACGTTTCGGTTCAATTTGGTTTAGTTTGTACCCCTCTGAGGCTGCCCGGAAAGTGTCGCCCATTTTGAGGATCATTAGCTGCTTTTTGGTTGCACTTTTGGCAGACAGGCAGGCGGACGGACAGACAGACAGAGAGCTGAGGGAGATTTTTGAGAGAAGGAACTTTCATTTGGTAGCGCGGATTGCAATGAAGCAGTAGAAGTAGTAGTAGAGAGGACGAGGAGGAGGAGGGGCTCTGGTGAGTATCCCAACCGGCCCGGCTCGCCTAGCAACTGGCCTGGTTTGAACCCAATTCGGGCCCCAAACGCAAACAACGCGCCGTCGGCTGACGTTAATCAAGAGGCAGCCTAGGAAATTATCGCCTGCAGTCAACTGGGCGGATGGGCCCTCTCTTGGGCTGAGTCTTATTCACTTGCCGCCACTGGCTCGCCCTTTTCGGCTCCACCAAATTCATCGACTGTGTTAATTTGCCTCGCGACTTGGGGCGGCGACGACGACGACCAACAGCAGCAGCAGCAGCAGCTAAAACCACTGCACCACCAAATAGATCCACTTCATTTCGTCTTTAATTCACGTCCACATCCACGAGGACGACGACGACCGAGTTCGAGTTAATGCGTCTGCGCTCACTCAGTCAGGTGGCGCCGGAAGTGAACTGCCCCTCTCTTCTGGTCTCGTCTCTCTCAATGTGCGCCTCTTTCATGTAAACTACACTCCGATTTCGCTCTGATTCGCGTCGGCCCATTAATTGAGCCAGCGGCCGGGACACCTACTGAGAGTGGCTGCCCTCTTGGAAGCCACCACCACCACCACAACGACGACGACGACTACGACAAAGACGACGACAATTCGTTGGCCCCCAACAACTCGTCGATGGCCCCTTGCAATGCAACGCAAGCGGCTGTTATTGTTTTGCCGGCGGCCAGCCGACGCTTCCAATGAGCAGCCTGAACTGTGAGGCGATCCAGCGGCGCTCAGGTAAGCGACAAGAATGTCCGAGCGGCCAAATAATGAGCCATTCACGTGCTGCCTCTCGTCTACTGGTGCTGCCGCTGTCGTTGTTGTTGTTGTGGGCGAGTTATTTCGACAGATAGACAGAGCAACCCACAAAGAAAACAAATTTCGAGCCTCCATCGCCAATGGACTGGCCCACAAACAAACAGACAGACAGACAGACAGACAACAGTCGTCCAGGTGAACTGGCGGCCAGTCGGAGATAACTCGCGCCCCCACACACAGACATAAGCAGATCTCTAAATGAAACTGCATGCGATGGTTGTTTTGACTTTTGTGCAAAAGTGTCGCTTTCTTTCTTGCGGGCCGGCCGAATTAGGGCCGCCGACTGAACACAACAGACAGTAGACAATGGGCGTTTGCTTTGGTTGTATTTACCTGCTTTGCTGTTGCTGGCCCCAGTTGTTTATGTGCGGCCAATTATTGTCTCTCGTCCATTACTTACACACCCGGAAGGGGCCCACAACACACAAACAGCCTGCAAGTGAGGCCGGCCCTATCATATTAGTGCGAGCATCTCTCAATTTCACTCGGAGTTTAGCTCCAATTCGTGGCCGAGACACACACAAAACACTTACTGTACTGTAATCGTCGCCATTTGAGCGGCGGCCAAGTGAGGATGCAAAAGTTCATTAATTATCATCGGCCGGACGGACCGACCGGCGGCTGGCTCGCTGTTATTCAACGCCGGCCAGATAAGGCGACTGTTTTTGTCAGCTGCGCGCCGGCGGCGGCGACTGAAGCGGCCAGTCGGATGGCTTGCGCATTGGAGGCCAGCCAAAACAACAACAACTACAGCAACCACCAGCAGCAGGCAAAACAAACACCAACCACCGGCGGCTGATATGATCGGCCCCGGTGGTTGGTGAGCGGCCAAGTGAGCAACGGCGCCCACAGCAGCAGAGGCACCCAAAGCATGATGATTATTATGCAAGGGTGTCGTGTCCGATGCGGCCGCTTTGATTGATTTAAATTTGGGCTGCTCGCAATTGGCGGCGCTGGCGCCCTGTGAGTCATTCAAATGAACCGAAACTTATCATCTTTGCGCCTCTCGTCGGCCATGTATTCAGCCGCCACCGCCACTGCCCGCCAACCCAATCAGTCATCTTTAATCTCGTTTCTCGCCGCCTCTTCTCGCCACCCGTCTGCCAGTCCGCCCGCCCGCCCGCCCGCCGACTTTAGACGAGTTCGCGACTTGTGGCGCGCATAGTGGCGCTGCCTTTTATCAAAACCATCAACAGACTGGCTAATGATCCGTCGCCGTTGCTGTCTGTTGTTTGTTTGTTCCTCCAGTCGTCCCGTTGGTTCGTTCCGTTGCTGTTCCGAGAGAAGTCGGCAAGTCGACGGCGACGGCTAGCAAACAAACCTGACTGACTGACTGACACGCAAGTTTGGCCTAATGTAAACTGAAAATATGAGAAAGTGGACGGATGGCAAAAGCTGCGAGTTTTCGAGTTCATTTCTGGCTGAAGTTCAAAGGAGAAAAGGCAGAATTGGCGCGAATAATCTCTATAAGAGCTGGCGAGGAAGCAATAATTCATCTGCATCATCCAAATCAACTGGCGCCGCCGACGCCGCCAACAACAACGACTTGTTTGCCAATTCGGGCCGCAATTATGGAGGCGGAGGAGGAGCCAACAGCTCCTCGACGAGCAGTATTGTGTGTTTGCCAACTGCAGACTACAGTCATGACACATGCACGTGTTTGCAGGTGAATTATTGCAACTGGCCGTCGGCCGACTCCGCTGCCTCTCAATAACTCAAATTGGCGCCGGACATTTGATTAATTTGCCTGAGCGCGCAAATTGGAAAACATTTTTGATTGATTCGGAGGCGCCAAAGTCGGGCCCAACGACGACGACGACGTCCGGCCGACTCGTCCGATGAATATAATATGCGCGCCTTAATTGCGCCGCCGCCGCCGTCGATGTCGGATGAGTCACAGACTTTCAATGGATGTACCTTCTCTTAGATGTAATTGAGACAACACACAGACCAACACTGGCCAATTAATCACTCGGCTCGTTGGCTGTCAGCCGCCGCCGCCGCCGCAGTTCACCTGTCACCAGAATGCAAATAATCAGAAGAAGAAGAAGAAGAGGCGAGAACTGTAGGATTATGCAAACATTTGCACGTCGACGTTTCTGATGCTCTTGAATAAAGTTTCCATTCCATTCCATTCCTTTTGCAGTCGGCTCCTCTAAGTTGGAGTTACGTCCATTTGCGGCCATTGATGAATGAGCTTTAGATGGGCGCCGTCGGATTGTCGCCCCGTCTCGGGCGTCCATCTGACGGCTGGCGGCCACAGACATTTGCGCATTGGGTTGGGGGTTTTCGGTCGGGCAAACCAGCATCGCAACGACACTGAGTTTGCTTAGCCAAGCGGAAAAGTTGAAAAATTATCGTCTCCACCGGCGCCCCCGTCGATGGATACATGCAAACACTCATTTGCTGGCTCGGCCCCCACCGAATGCGCCCAATGAGTTTGGCCAAATTGATTGCAATTTAAACTTTCGGCGCGAGTTCAAGTTGTCGGCCGGCATCAAATGCAAATTCGCCGACTCAAATTAATTCGTCCACTCAAATCGAGCTCCAATTGGCACTGAAACTGGAAGTGATGATTCATCTGAATTCTGAATGTGCAACTGGAATTGCTGCCATTCAACTAGTTGTTGTTGTTGTTGTTTATGTTAATCGCAATTGAATTAAACTTTTACAGGCGACACATTCAAAGGTTCGACTCGAATGTGGACCTTTGAACGTGCCTTTGATTGGATTTGGCGCAGATCAGATTTCAACACAGTGCCAGTTTCGAGTTGTCCCTCCGATGCATTTGAAACTGGCGGCATCGCTGGCGACGGCGACCCATTTCGGCCCGATGATTGACAGAATAATTAAGTGGACGGGCGAGTTTAGTGCGTGGACGAGGAGCCGACACTCGGCCGACTGGCAAACTGTCGCCCGCCGGAAGTGGAGCCAAAATATCGCCCCACGGCCGGCCTCGTGGAGGCCGAGGGAAGCCAATAAAGTGACTTTGCCGGCCGCCGGAACAGACGCCAGCCGCCTCTTCCGTTACTTTGGACGGTAAAGTTGATTACGTAACGCGTCGTCGTCGTCGTCGTCCTCGTCGTCGTCGTGGCTTCATAGACGTCGTAAGGCGGCTTTATCTTGGCGGCGCCGTTGCGCCTGTCGATCGCATTATTGGCGCGTGTTTGGGATGAGCCGGCCAAGTCTCGAGACTAAACTCTGCCATTGGCCGAGAGATTTAATTTAATTCTTACGCCTCTACTTCTACTCCTCTTTGGCGCAATGTAACTCGAATTGGTTTGTATTTCAGTGGGTCTTCGTGGTGAAGTTGTCGAATGGAGGCGAAGAAATGCAAGAAGCCAACGACGACGACGACAACGTCGACCAGAACGCAAATGGGCTGGCAAATTGAGGCTCGTGTTATTTAAAGTTCAACATTCCGCCGGCAAATTCAATTGTAATCACACCAAGAAGTGCGCCAAGTCGCGTCGAGCCCCTCCCTGGCTACATTGAATCAATTCAAGCGCAACACCGACGCCTTGAGGTGGCGGCGGCGGCCTGGACGACGAGGCCGCCAGCCCAAATAATACGCATTGGCCGCCTCGCCGCGCCAAATGCGTGAAATGATTCCTCTCAGGCGGACCGTAAATTAGGTTAGCCTCTGCTGTTGTTGTTGTTGTTGTTATTTGCCGACTTCAGGCCCATTTGATTGATGCGAGCCTCTGCGGCCCACCAAACTCGGCCGGACGACAAGAAAATCTGTTGTCTCGGGCGCCCAAGTCGGCCGGCACTTTAAAGCGATGACTGACAGGAGGCTACGACGGACGGAGAACGACGTGGCCCCTTTTTGGCTTGATTTGATTTAGAAAAAAGTGTCCGAAGGCTGGAAGATTCTTGTCAGGCGAGAAGTCGCACTGAGAGGCGCCCACGCCAGAGGAGGCGGCGGCGCGCCCTTTGCAAACAGCCATTTTCCAAATGCACTTGAGAGTTCGATCAAACTAAAGTTGGCCTCCTTAAAAGAAAGTTTATTTAACCTAAACAAGCACCAACAATAAGCGTCAACAACAACAACTGAAATGGTGGTGGCCATTTTATAACCCTTTTCGGGGCGCCCAAAGCGGCGAAGAATGCCCAGTGCCGCATCTATTCGGCTCCCCATATTATCGCCTCCTTTTACGAGTCCAGTCCGGCGGCCAGTTGTTTTATGGTTTCACACCGACGACCACGACGACGACGATGAAGATGTACTCTCTTAATATAGAGATGAGAAGCCATTGGCATGTCTTCTCATTGCTTCGTTTGGGGTGCATTTGGTAATATAATTCAATTCAATAATACATCGCCTGTTATTCGAGCCCTCAATCCACTGCAGTCCATTCCTTTGGGCTCGACTGGAGGTGGGAAAGCAGACTAATTTGCGGCGGCGGCGGCCACTTGCTATGGCTCGGCTCACAATGGCGCCTGGTTTAAATGGAGATGCCGATGATAATCAACACAGGACAGACTTGAGCGAGTCGGAAATTAATATCTGCCAGTTGTTTCTCTTGGTCGTACTCGTTCTTGGAATCTCCTCCTTTGAGAGTCTCGTCTGGGCCGCCCGAAGTGAGACTCGTCGATGGTCACTTTACGTGCTAATTGAGCGGCGTCGGCGGCGCAGCCTTTCGGTCCTCAATTAGATGATGGCCGGCGGCTGCAGTGGACGAAGAGAAGAGCCGATAGCGTAGAGGATTTGCCGGCCCAAACAACAAGTTGCTGCTCCACGCAAATGATCATCTAGCAAACCATCCAAGTGTATTATTCCGATCTCTCGAGGAGTTCTCCGCCTCTCTTAAATAAAACTTCCTCTACATTAGCCGACAAAGACGAGCAAGAAGATGAAGAAGAAGAAGAAACGCAAACATCGGCGGCCAAATGCATTCGCGTGGAAATCAATCAATTCCAGTTCACTTGATCAATCAAACTTTTGTGTATCTCCTCGACGGAGGCCACTCTAATTCACTCGAAAGGAGGAAGAAGCAACCTGAACGAAGTAGAGAGGAAGGCCAATTTGTTGCTGTTGTTTTGTTGTTGTTGTTTCATTTTAAGTTATATATCAAAACAACATCTTTCAGGTAGTAGGAAACTCGAGCAAATCGCGTGCAACAATTCGCGGCCGGCATCTTTTCGTCTTTCGGTCTCTGTTGTCGGTTGTTTTGTTTGTCATTGGCCCTCCTTTTCCTCCGCCAAGTCCAGGTGAACCAATGAAGGTGGACCAACTGGCGCCCACTGACGACCAGCAACTCGACTCGCCGTCCGGCCGGCCACTCAGCCCAACCAATCAGATCTAATGTGTCTGTTCCTCATCCTCCAACAGACAGACAGACAGACTCAATTGATCAATCATTCGGCTGCTTGTTTATTGCTAATGGCCGTCTCTCTCTCTATCTCTCTCTCTCTCTCTCTCTCTCTCTCTCTCTCTCTCTCTCTCTCTCTCTCTCTCTCTCTCTCTCTCTCTCTCTCTCTCTCTCTCTCTCTCTCTCTCTCTCTCTCTCTTTCTGCTGTGTTTGTATTTGCCTCTTCGGATGGAGGCCAGGATTGAGCGACAACATAAACATCTCTGCCCGTCGCCGGCTTGGTGGCCATGCAAATGCATCCGACAGACGGACGGATGGACATCAATATTCTACTCAATTGGATTGGAATAAAGTCGTAAAGGAGGACATTTGCGTCGCTTTTTCATTGTCGTCGTCGTCCGCCACCGCCACCGCCGAGAAATAAAATGGTTGTTGTTGTGTTATTCTCTTAGGTTCTCCTGTTGGGGTCGACGGCGCCTCGGGCAGTTGGAACTGGAACTTACCTGGCCGCATATGGGAACTCCAATTGAGCAACTGCGGCCAGGTAAGTTCGCCCCCACGGCCTCCAAAACTTACCTGGCCACTATGGAAACAGCGCCAGCAACGGCCACGACAATTGCAACTCATTATTGATTCGAGTTTTGTGCCCAACAACAAATGGAAATGTTTTTGCCGATTGTTTATTTGCAAATTCAAATTTCAAGCTCCTCTCCATTGTTCGCTTGGATCCAATGGAAGGAAGGAACATCGACGGCAACCATTGAGGCTTTCTTGATTTGATTTAAATTTCCAGCCGCATTGGTTGTGGTTGTTGTTGATTTTGGATCATCTAAGGAGCAGAAGAAAAGAGGCCAAAGGACGGAATGAACTGAACTGAACTGAACTGAACTGAACTGAATTGAACTGAAATGAAGTTGTTTGTTCTTCTTGTGTTGGCGCTCTCTCCGACAGTTGAGGCTGACTGGCCTCTGCCTAAATTTATTCTGGCCCACCGAACGCCAATGATTTCATGGCGTCCGAGCCGCTGGCCGGTCGCTTTAAACCAGAAGGAATCGGGCCGGTGGTTGTTATTTAAGCGGGCGGTCGGGCAGAGAATCGCCCGAAGGCTGTCATTCGGGTGGATGTTTTGGGCGGCGAAAGTGGCGGCCAGTGGCGGCCAGCGGACAGGACACACAATGCGAAAGCCGCAAGTGGCTGCTAATAATAGGCCGACAGAGGCGAAGATGGACGTCGACCACGACAACAAAACGTCAAACTTCACCTGTAAGATGAGATCCTGCAAGGTAAGAGAAGCACGCAGCAGCAGCAGAATAATCATTATCGTCAGGTTGTGAGGCAAACTAAACATTAAAAAGTAACAACAGAGACTACCTGAATTGGATTCGAATTCAGGTAGCTCGTTTAATCTCTCTGGAAGCTCAACAACAGCAACAACAGCAGCCACAACTACAACTACAAGACGAATGACGACAACCCCAATGAGTGTTGCATCAAACGAATAATGACGACGAGGACGATAATGGTAATGATTGTCGTCGTCGTCGTCATCGTCCCGGCGCTGGCCGATGGAGTGCAAATTGAAACTACCTGTTAGAGGGTCGTGTCTGGCCGGCCAGGTAATTGGGTTGCAGAGGCAGCAGAGGCAGTAAAGTTTAATCGAAGCGCCCGAAGAAGAAGAACAAGAGGAACTGCAGTTCTGGAGACTGGTCGCGCCATCGCCGGCCAGGATGTCGATTTGTAGTTGTGGTAGTTGTTGTTGTTGTTGTTGTTGTTGTTGTTGTGGTAGTTTTTCGACTTTTACTTCTACTCAATGACGAGCGCGGCTGACTCTGAACTTCAGTCGACTTTGACGGACACCACTCGGAGCTGGGCGTCCAGGTGAGCGGCCAATTGTTGTTCTCGTTGCCTCGGATGGCCACTTCTATTGCGCAATCGCGTGCCAAACGCAACTCAATAACAGCAGAGGCCAGTCGGCCTGTGGCTGGCCGGGCCCACAAAACGACGACCTGTTCAGGTGGTGGTCGAGGGCGACTGTTCGTTTTGTTGTTCGTCTGCGTTTAGGCCACTCTCGGCCAGTTTGCGAAACTCCTTCGTCCGGCCTCGCCTCCGTCCAACTCGGACATGCACATCTTGGAAACAGACTAGGAATTGGTGGGCCCCTCCCGATTGACGTCTTGATAATCATTTTGGCGCCGCCGGAATGCGCACTCTTCTCCATTTCAATTATCCAACTGGTCATCATCTTCATCAGGTGGCCTTTCGATTGTTGTTGTTGTTCGGTTGGAAGTAGAGGCGAGCAAACAAACACAGGCGACTATTGGCTGGAATTCCGGGCCGATTGAAATGTGTTGCCGGCCGACGAAATTGGAGCCGACACTGGCCGGCGGACAAGTTCATTGCTCATCATTACAGACGACGACGACGACGATCATTGTCGGCCGCGCTGATGAATTGAAATCAACGCTGCCGTCTGTCTGTCTGTCTTTCTGTGAGTGTGTTTGCAAGTGCACAATCCAACGGACGGGCCATTCTGAAAGCTTAAAAGTTAACTAACGCAGAGGCTCGCGAGAGGCTGAAATTGACCAAAGCAAGCAGCCAGTGATGCATGACATTAACTAACACGACGGCCATGGACGCGAGCACAAACATGAGCGCCAACTGCAGCGCCTACTGCAACGACGACGACAATTGAGATTATGTTGTTTGGCCATTCCAAGTTCCAGAGAGGCCGCAATGAGAGATTGTTTTCGCGCTCTGGCTTCTCTAATAAGCCGCCCGCGGACTGGACGGCCAGTTTCCAGCCAATCCAGTGGCCACTGGGCGCCCTCGGAGAGCTCCTCCACGACGACGACAGCGGCAGCGGCGGCGGCGGCGGCGGCAGCAGCAGCAAAGTTAAACTCGATTTAACAGAATGAGAGCCAAGCAAGACGGCTGACCAACCGAACGACCAATCAAGTCGGGCGCGCCGGCTCGTGGCGGCCCAACTCGGGCCAAACCGAACGCCAAGATTACCAGCCATCGGCGATGGGTTAGTAGTTGCATAATTTGGGGCCGCGCGGGCGGATAAGTAACGTCAATTAGGCTTTGGGGCGGCGCGTTTTCGCTCTGTTCAGCTGTTTTGGGCACGCAACGAGCCAGCTCGTCCAATAGCCACTTGTTCTGAGTGTGTGGACATCGGCCAAGCATTACGTCAGAGTTTGGGTGAGAGCCGAGCCGAGCCGAGGCTGAGGACGACTAACAACAACAACTACATCTGCGGCGACGACGACGACGACAGGCAAACAGACTTGCAATTAATAGTGTCCAGCCTCTACCTGGCCAGGTGCACGAACGAACGAGAGAGGCAGGCCTAGAGTAAAGCTCGACTTGCAGCCGTCGTGTTGACATTGGCGGAAGTTTGGCGTCCGCCCGCCCGCCCGAATGTTCGTCTGTAGTTCTCTCCATTACATAACAACCTCAGCTGAACAAACCACACAACTACACCTTAAATGTCTATTTGCTCTTTTCAATTACATGCAAAGGTGAGCGAGCTGCAGTCTGTATTCTATGGAGTGAATTGTGGGAACTTTCCGATAGTAGGAAGGCTCATGAAACTTGCCCCAGTCAGACGAGATGACCACAATGAAAAGAAGGGCCTTTGTTTGCTCTTCTCTCTCTCTCTCTCTCTCTCTCTCTCTCTCTCTCTCTCTCTCTCTCTCTCTCTCTCTCTCTCTCTCTCTCTGGTCTGATCGGAGCTGTGGCCGATTTGTTGCGCGTTGCTCGAATCACCTCAAATGGAGGCTAATGTTTTCGCACCTGGAAAATATTGTATTGACTTGCTGGCGATTGGCCGAGCCAGTGAGAGCAAACAAGTGGCCGTCGTCGGTTTGCAGCTGCATGGTCGGCTCTTTGGGGGCCGTCCGAGTTTTCCTTAAATTAACTCTCAAGTTGGCCGGCGAGCAGCAGCGCGAAAGTCACGACTACAAGACAAAGAGCGACCTGTTGTTGTTGTTGTCGATCTGTCAGGCTGATCGACCGGCGAACAAACACATTCATCTGGCCAGTGGCCACTCGAGAGGTGCCATAATAACCCGACGGGAGCCGACGACTTCCTCGACGAGTTGACACTTTCTGGCGAGACAATGAACTCTGTCGTCGGTCCTGGCGGCCAGGTGGCAACCTGATGATTGCCTGCTATCCATCCATCCATCCATCGGAACTCGATCGGTCGTCGGCCACTTGTTGCCCGGCGCTTTCATGCCGACGAACAGACACAAAAAGGCCTCTCGCACGGCCGGCAATCCATTTGTTAGAATGATAATTAGAATAACGAGATTACCTTTGGAGCCACGACGACGACCACGGCGGCCGATGATTGATGCCATGCATGTGTTGTCTGGACTCCGGGGCCATTCAGAGCCATCAAACAAGTGGCCGGCCAGCGTAATTTGCATTGCGGTCGGGCCAAGTCGTGCGTCTGCAATCGGCCGTCGATTGGCATTCAATGCAATGGCAGCAACAACAACAACAACAACAACAACAACAACAACCACAACTACACAAAAGCCCTCCATTCACTGGAGGCCATCTTATCTTATTCGATAATAATAATAGTAATGAAAAGATGATTCCATCAGGCGAAGGGCCTTCTTCTTGGGCTCACAAAGAGCAGTTTTAATTGCACACAACTTCAAGCGACCTCTTCTTCTTGAATCTTCTCTGAGTCTCTCACTTCGAGTTTGAGTTTGACTTTATTTTCCGGTCATGAGGCGGATGGAGGAGCTCAGCTTACAAAGACAGAGGAGATCTGCTTGCTCGCCAGGCCGAATGCACTTGCATAGAATGCAACTGAGCGAAACAGACCAGAATAGAGTCTGTCCGGCTCGTTTTGGTTCATTGATCGGCCGGAAGTTTCGTCCAGTTGGAGGTTGTTGTTGTCTCTGTTGTTGTTGTTGTTTATGGACTCTGCACTTGAAATGGTGCGAGGAGAGTAGTTGTTGCTGTGTTTAAATTAATTGGAATCTCTCGGTCGTCGTTGGTGTTGCTGCCGTCTACGGACAGGAAAACAATGGCCGACTGGGTGGCCGACGTTGCGCAAGCACCGACAATCTCGGCCCGAATTAATTAATCATTTTCGAGCCTCTCCAGAGGGCAAGTCTGCTTTGTTTGCCAGCAGACTTGCGGCTGGCACATCCCAAAAGTGTCGCAAACTTTCTGCTTCGAGGCATTTTCGGCTGAGATTCTCTGGCTAAATAAACGAGCAGAGTAAGCACCTGTTGTTGCTGTAGTTGTTCCTGTAGACTTGCGTTAATATTCACTTCGTGATCTATTTGTTTATAATTCCAAGGGACTTCACTGGATGATAGAAGTGCGGAAAAGTTGAATGGAGCCACGCCGAAGGTCAGCCAAAGTGGAGTTTTTAATTTTCATAAAGAAAATGAATGTTTTTGTTTGTTGGCCCTCACGCGAAAGTCACGACTTCACTCATTGCGGTTGGCGCCCCAAAGGCCGATCGGCCTCATTCACCACTGCCGCCGCCGCAGCCACAACCGCATTTGCAACGATGATGATTAAGCATTGGCGGCGGCGGCAATTGATGATTATTTTAACACTCACCTGGCCGCTTTGGTGTGATTACCTTTCGCGCCAGACGATTGCGGCCGATGCGCCACCAAATGCGGCCTCTTCGTCATCCCCATTGGCCCTGCAAACTCATTTCCCGGTTCGGCCGCCATCACGACTTGGGAGGAGGCGCGGCGTCACTGGACTCTCCTATCGGCCAGGTAAATCTCGTCCGGCCAGTGGTCGATCAAACCAACGAGATTGTTTCTGTCGGAGGCGGCCGCGACAGCCCCAAGAGGCCCGAGAAGACCCCGAAACAAGCAAATCCGCTTCCGGGCCGCCTCTCGGAGGTAGTCCATCTGTAGTTCGATCTGTAGTTTTCAGTCTGATGCAGGTGAACGCCGACTTCTGAATGTTCTCCAAAGATAATTGCAAAACGTTGTTGCTCATATTGTCGGTTGACTTCCATTAGAAGCAAAGAATGTCGATTATTTCATTTCCAATAATCTATTTTATGATGCGCCTTCTTCTGCGCGAGTCTCGTTGCTACTGGCAAAATCGACTATTTTTAATTCACATCGTCGATAATTAACGAATGAAATGCTCGAATTATGCAGCAGCTGAGTGGCCGAAGCCGACGACGACCTGTTGAGGCAACTCGGCGGCCAATTAAAACTATATAGAACACAGCCACTTGCGCTCCAATTATCTGCTCACAACAAACTCGGCCAGCTAATCAATAACAACATCGGCAGGTATTTTAAATGATGGTGCACTTGGTCATTGTAGGCGTGGCCGAGCGTCTCAACATCAAGAGGAATCGTTTGAGGATTCTCGGAGTTTATGCGAAATGTATGCAAATGTCGGCGTTGGTTCGTCAATAATGTAGGCGTGTCGCCATTCGAGGGCCTCCCCAAACGACACGAAGTTGGCCGCCGAAGGAGCCACTTGTTGTGGTCGTTGTTTGTCTTGTGCTCTCCTTATCCATTTGAAATTCCAATGCTCTCTGGTAGGTTCAAACAGGAAGACATGAAATACCTGCTGCTGCTGCTGCTGGCCTTCGTCTCAGGCGGAGGTGACGTGGCCGGCGGCGAGTTAATTGTTTTTCCTGTCTGACTCGGCTCTCAGGCCATTGTTTGCTCCGGCCGAAGTTCACTGGCGGCGGCGGCGGCGGCGGCGGCCATAATTCGCCCGCTGCTCTCTCATCTTTATCATTAGCCGTCCAGCCTACCTGAAACTAATTACACAACAACAACAACAACAACAACAACAGCGACCGCCAGTCCAACGAGACAGGCAAATTATCCTTTTCGCCGTCGCTCAGGTGAGCAGCGCCGAAGTTACTTTGCCTCGAGCGATTTAGAGGCCGAGCGCCATCGTCTCAGTTGTCGTCCTCTGCTCGTCGGAGCGCGCGCCAGATGAATATTAAATCCATTTGGTCGTCTGTGTCGCCGCGGCTGCCGCCCGAGCAGCCACCTGTTCGCCTGGGAGGGCCGCCTCAAACAATGGACGAACGAGTTGGCTTGTCGGCCGCCCCCAACCAAGAAGACAAGACAACACAAGACGAGAGAGAGAGAGAGAGGGAGAGGACAGACGTCACGTAGCCCTAATGATCTCACTGGCCGGCCATTGCCATGTCAACGGCCCTACTGGGGAGCCCCAAAGCGGCGCCCCAAGTTGCATAACAGACGCGCGTGCCTCTGCCATTAATCTCAATTCTCGTCCGGCCAGTCAACAGTCGCCTCCTCCTCCTCCTTTGGGTGGTCGGCCAGGAATGCAAATTCACTGGAGCGACTGAAGGCTTGACTTGGCTCAGCTCGGCTCGACAGGACTCGACCCGCAAACATCTCCATTCAATCGCGCGCATGAACTCACCGCCGCCGCCGCCGCCACTGCCACCGATCGGACACTGGCCGGAAGTTGTTTGCATTCCAGCCGGAGTTGTATCACTTCTCTTTTGTGTGCAAACGACGTCGAACATTACTATCAATGCACTCGCCGACTTTGTCTTAATGATTTTGGTCAACAAAACAAAAACAACGACGACGACGATGGCGATCGCGATCGCTGCTTTTAACAGTCGAACCGATGCGTTTTGCATTTTATTCTTATTCTTTGCTAGCCGAAACAATGCGACAAGTCGCGCGGAAGAGTCTCTCTGTCTGTGAATGGAATTTGCAAAACTTTGGGCTGCCGGCGTCGTCGATGGCCACTTGGCTCCTCGGCCGGCGGCGCCCCAAAGCAAAGCCACTTGACCGCAACCACCGGCCGATTGTGTGTGTGTGTGTGTGTGTGTGTGTGTGTGTGTGTGTGTGTGTGTGTGTGTGAGAGAGAGAGAGAGAGAGAGAGAGAGAGAGAGGGAGAGATGACCAAAGCCCGAGCTTGACCGCCGGCAACCACCGGCCGATGAGTCACACCGCAAACTCGAGATTAACTGGCCGACTTAAGTTGTCAGGCGGCCTTCGTCTACTCTGGCTTCATGACACTCAATCATCTCTTTTATTTAAACTTTCATCTTGCGAAAGCTTACGTAGTCGTCGGCTGCCTGTCGACGGCGCCCTCGCAACTGATTGGACTCCACGTGAACGATGGACAAAATCCATCTCAATATCTCGCAAACCATCTCTCTGTCACCAGTTTTCGATCTAAAACTTTCTCCTCCCGACAAAAGTAAATAACATTGCAATGACATCCCACTTCCTCGTGCCAGACTCGGCCAGAAGCACTCATTTGACTGACTTCAAAGTTGAAAAAGTGTCTCCTTCGGGCCGCCGCCGCCGCCGCCGCCGCCATCACAGCAAAGGTTATCTTGACGGGAAGTGTCCTGGAAACTGGCGTCTGATTGTCACTTGGCACGCGTTTCAAGCCGGAAGTGGCGCCCGACAGCCAGGCCCGGCAACATTCACTTGGTTACACGTCGTGTCGCCTGTCGCGTGTCTCTCCGACGGCCATGGAGGCTCCACCACCACCACCGGCGGCAACTTGTTTCTGCCCGAACGCTGTCCATCCGAACCGAACCAGGAAACGAGACGAGACGATCGTTCGACTGCCGACGTTCGGCCAGGTAGACAAAACAATGGCTGCCACCGCCGCCCCGGCCCCATAGATGGAATCGCGTGCAAATGATCATATCAAAGCGATTGCAAAGAATTAATGATGATAACTCTCGATCGCCAACTCCATCTAATGCCATTATAAACATTGTTCTGCTCTCTCGCTTTCCATCTAATTCGATTTCCATTGACTTTCGCCCCCTAACACACACACACACAAACACAAGACAACAACAGCCGTCGATGTGGATGTGGACGAAGGAAGAAGAAATTATGATGAAAAAATGATCTCTAATGGCGTTCCATTTGCCTGTTGGTGGGCGTAACTTCCGGCCAAGCTCCTGAGACAGCCCTCGAAGGTGTGCAAACAAGCCAGCGGCCTGGCGCAAAGATGAATGGCTTCTTGCGAGCTCCCTTCCTCCGGCCAGCCTCATAGTGGAGGTATAGAACTCACCTGGACACAGGTTTCATAGCTGGCTAAACTCTGTAGTGTCACCTCAAGCTGGTGCTCGCTGATGAAGCAAAAACTACCTGCCAAATGGTGGATGGCCCATGCCACACTGTGTAGATACTCTCGCGAGAGTTCCCAAGCGACGCGCCAAACTAGAAGACTGCTACTTGTTAGTCGATGGGCCGCAGATTTTAATTGTCCGACATGGGCCAGATGGAATGTGAGCAGTCATCAGCCTCCCTTGAGTTAGGCGCAACTCACAGCCTCAGCCTTAAACTGAAACTCAGAAGCTCAGAAAGTTAGAAACTTCAACTGTCCGCAGCCTCGGGGCGAGAGAGAGAGAGAGAGAGAGAGCCATTTCAGGCGCCAGAGTTCACTTAATACTTTAATTGATCTTTAAGCGAACTCGACGACTCATTTGAGCCAATTGATCGGCGGCGGCGTCAGCTATAACTTGCAAGTTTGCCAACGGAAGGAACAACGACGAAGACCGACTGACCGGCCGGGCACAGCTTAACGAGAGCGCCGGCCGCCGAGATAATTGATTTGATTGGCGCCATCTAAGGTCGCCACAATCATTTCTCATGTGCCTCCCACTTGATCTCCAACATCCAAAAGGCCAGTCGGCCAAATGGCTGCCTCTTCCAGCTATTCCATTTTGGTGTTCGTTTCAAGCTGATTGACCTTTCGGGTCTCTTTTGGCCATGTCTCTTTTTAAGGGCCGCCGTATCATTGAGCAAAGTCCACCACATTTCCTATATTCCTTTTCGCCTCATTTGTTTGCACTGCACTCTTTCATTCTGTTGGGTAGTTTTATGGCAAATGTCTCTCGCCCGACCACAAAGTCGGCCGAAAAGTATGATTGCTAATCATCGCTGGACTTGTATAGGTTATGTCCATTGTTTTAGATTGGCCATGGTATCGATCAACTTGAGATGTGTTGTCTTACCTGTCGACTTTTTACTTGAACAGGTAGTTTCTTGATGTAAACTCATGAAATTCGCGAGATTCGACAATCAAATTGCAACGAACTGCAGCGAATTCGTGCAAATTCGCTCATTTTTCCATTGTAAACACGCTGGCGCCACCTGGCCATTTTTGTGCGCGGGACGTCTGCATATCAAATACACCGAATTGTTGTCGCCGTAAATTCACTACATTAAATCAATGCCATTGTTATTTGCACGGGCTATCCCATTAAGTGGCCGACAAATGTCATTATATATCATCAAAGACGACAGAGACAAAGACAAACAGACAGACAGACAGACAGACAGATAGAGTACGTGAGATGAGCTAATCGTCGTGCTGTATCTTGTCATATAGAATCGAGTCTGTAACAACAAAGAAAGAACAACCTCCGTCTGGAATAGGCACAATCAAGCAAGCAATTCGAGCTGACTCAATCTCTATCTCTTACAAATAATCGACTGGCATGGTTGGTCTGGTAAAAGAGACTGACAAGCCAGGGAATTAGAGACAAAACAGTGGCCTGGAATTCATGGGAGATGGCCTGTCTCTTAAATCAGGTAGTTTTGAGGAAAGCAACCTTTCTCGAATGGGTGCGACAAAGAGATAGCCTTTCTTGAAGGTGGTTTGTCGCTGGCACGAACGAAATAGTCGATCGTGGAGCAGATAAATAATGATAATAATCCGAGGCCGACCAGAAGCTGAAATTGAATAGTCACACTCACGTGACTTGGCTATGATTATCACCAGTATTATTATTATTATTGATTGAACTAATCATCGGCGTCGCCATCCAGCGCTCTGCAATGAAGTGGCTCCTGAAATGG
This sequence comes from Oxytropis ochrocephala, assembly GCA_020916435.1. NCBI lineage: Eukaryota > Viridiplantae > Streptophyta > Magnoliopsida > Fabales > Fabaceae > Oxytropis > Oxytropis ochrocephala. The sequence goes on from JAJHUT010000124.1 coordinate 149,982, forward strand.
TTGGAGACGAGATTGGCAATCAAGCGAATTGGAGGGCAACGACCAGGATAATCAGCAAGTTCGTGAGCAGAGTTATTATCACTTAATATCAACAGAATAGAAGAAGAAGAAGAGACCAACAAGAGGAGGATGCAGGAGAAGAGAATCACCGCAAACAGTTATCGGGCGAATGCATCAGTGCCGATCGCCACCAGTCCAAACTGGCCGGCCACTTTACATAATCTCTCTCGAGACTTTAAGCTGTTGGCCGGCGGACGACGACGACGGCCGAGGCTGGCAGCCATTCAATGTTATTATCTAATCAGGTTGTCGCTCTTCGCCTATGGCGGCCGAGTTATTTTGTTCCCTTTTGGTTTTGCGCGCACAATTTAATCAACGAGAAAAGGCGGACGGAGAATATCAAACTCACCTGGGCGCGTCGTGTTGCAAATCATCTCACATCATGACGAGTCTCCTCCATTTAATGAGAGGCAGAGCGAGATAAGAGGCAAGATAGAAGTTGTTGGACAAACAGAGAGACAAACAAACAAACAGACAGAGGGACGAACTAGCGAACAAGCAAATAAACAAACAAGTGGGCCTGCATCGGATGGCAAGCCAATGGAACTGGCAAGAAACCCGACAGCAAAACCACGACGACGACGACGACGGTGGTGGTGGTGGTTGTGGCGACGGCCATGATGATGATGTGTAATCTCATCTAATCAAATGGAGAAACTCAACTGAGCATTAATTCAGCGACAGCCACTTGGCGACTGTCGAATCGGATGGAATCCGCTGGCCGCCGGGCGTGAACAAAGACTCCCAAGTAGATGCCAGAAACAACAACAACGACTTCTAAAGCAAACACAAACACAACAGTCTATTTAACTTGAATCGAGCATCATAAACCACCACCAAGGCTGGCCTATCGAGCTGGACTGGGCTGGACCTTCAAGTCCTGCTGGTGGTTGCGTCCATTGTCTAAACGGATTCAAGTCTCGAACAAACCAACACTCGTCTTAATCTCCCGCACTCTCTTTATCTCTCACTCCACTAAGATGTCACCAAAGCGGTGGTTTTCTTCTTCTTCGTCGTCGTCGTCGTCGGTGGTGGTGAAGTCGTTTGCGGCTAAGGCACCCGCCAGCACCCACAAACTGCTGACGATGACCACTCGAGTGTCCAGTCAAGGTCTGGCCGTCCGCCTGGACATAGAGAAACAGGCCGGCCGTCTGGGAAAGTGTCATTAATAACTGCCTCGAGTGCTCAGGTGAGCCGGCGAAGAATTAAAACGAGCATCTGTGACACTTTCCCTTCATCTACTGCTGCTCCTCCGCCGGCCACTTGCTCAGAGGACCCTCTTCAAGCGCACAAAGGCGAAATGTAAACAACCAGAAGAACAAAAATTGATGCGACTTTGCTCTCTGGTGGCCATCGCCGACGACGACGCCACACAACGGCCCATAAATCTCAACGTTAAATCTTTAAATAACAACAAAGCAAAGTCGAGTTCGACGTGAAGGCGGACGTGAAGGCGGAAGAAGAAGTGGAGGAGGAGGAGGAAGCCACGAATAGGCGCTGACCAAAGCAAAGTGGCTGTCGACGTCTTCCGAGCCAAACAAAGTCCCCAATGTCTCAGAAAGCTTATTGTCTGCCAGTCTGGACTAGTCCAGCCTGGCCTTATGGCCTTGTTTAATCTCTTGCAGCCCAGTTTGAGTTTTCGATTCGTCTCTCGATTGGCCAACTAACGGCAAATGTAATTCACAACCACCACCACCGCCGCCGCTGACGACAACAACCATTTGGCCAGGCGATCGTTGATGTCCAGCGGCTGGAGAATATCTCGAGAAAATCACGTAACAATAAATGTGAGAGATTCTGGTGGCTTGCATCGGCTGCACAAGGAAGACCACCAACAAAGACAATGAGATCACTTTCGAGGGCTCTCTTTCCCTGTCTGTAGGTCCGCCCGGCCGTCCGGCCTCTCTTAGGATTAATCCAACAAAGTGAACATCGAGCCGCAACAACAACAACAAACATTGGCCTCCTTATTTATTATGATGCTCACGTGTGTTCATTGGTCGCCGAGTTGGTTCGCTATGGTCGGCCGGACGATGACTTTGACAACGAGAACTTCCTCCCACTGCGAAACTCATAAAACACAATTTAATTATCACACAAACACACTCGAACTATCTCCTCATCTTATTGCCTATCTAATCAATTGAATACAGAAGGCCCAAAAGAGCCACACTATTCTATGCTTCCCTGTCGAGGCAGTTTAGCCAGTCGCATTAGACACCCAAAGCCATTGTTTTTCAACGGCGTACACGACATTTATTTCCTCATTTCTCAGTTAATTTGTTGCGAAAATATTGAAACAAATCGTAGGCATCATTGGCCGCCGTACATGGATGCTCTAATTTGAGCTCGAAATAGAGATCATGACAGATCCGCGATAAAGATATCCGACAACACAGTAAATAATCATAAATGTCGTCCATATTCTCGCAATCATCCTGCGTATCCTTCAAACAAATTCGCTTTATCTCGGCCACATCATTCATCGAGTCCTCGTTGTCGTCATGCTGGTCGGCCTCAGAATTGTCTGTACTCTGATTATCATCGTCCGTTAGCTCGTCATTTGGACTTGGACATATACGAGACGGGCTACCTCGAGCAGCTGCTTGGATTTTGCGCTTCTTCGACCAGGAGGCAGCCATCGAATGGCTGCTCGATTCCGTATCGGGACTAATATGACAGTTAGCCACCATAGACTGGTGCTGGTTCGCCAAGTATTGGCTCAATCTCGAACCAGACGCTTGTTGATCAACAACAGAGTTTGAGCTTGTTTCAAGGGTGTTCATTTTAACGTCATCGGTTAAATAATTGATTGCAGTGGAATTGTTTCTATCACTAGAGGCCACCTGGTGCTGAGGAGGTTGATGTGCAGTGGACATCGTTGTTGGGGTTAGCGTATTGTTGTTGTCGCCAGAACAAATCATCTGAGTATGGTTTATGCTACTTGCGACCGTCGCCGTCGCCTCTTGTGATGTCGGACTCTGATTGGAGCCCGTTAATTTGGTTGTATCAAAGTGGATTGTGGATGAGGTCGCCTGATGTTTGTGCTTGTTCATTTGTTCTCGCCTCTTTCTTCTCTGATTTGTCCAGGTTCTATCGTTAGTCTTAATTAACATCTCGAACGACTGGCCACTCTGGCGACTAACACGCGCCTTCACAATCATCAATTCACGACTTATGATTCTTCAGGAACAAAATATTTTCCAACATTTCCAACTGACAGTCCCTTTTTGGCATCTTTCTTAATAATTTAAATTTCCAGCTCTTGTTTTTTCCATGTCGCAAAGGAGGTGCCCTAGTAAGGTCGAGGCCTGGTTTAAACGACCAAGCAATTGCATATCTAATTGTTTTACCCTGGCATAGCTCGGCCCATGTCCAGCTCAGATAATCTTCATTCATACTCGATAGGGTTTGCCTGAAATGTGTTAGACTTTGTTTCCTACCCAACATGGAGGAGTATATTGTCACTTCTTCTTTCATGTGTCTACTTTGTTCGAGCATTCGACCAACAAAGGCTATCTCGCCGCCACTGACAACCGACTCTATTCTATCTGATGTGTTCGAGGCCCGATTTTGGTCTGCCCACACTAACAATATTGGGATTCATTTCCAACGCAACACCATATTCCTCTTCGAAAAATGGCGGATTACACATAATAAATGTTACTGGTTGACATGATAAACATAAAATATCACTAAGAGTATCTTCGGTGGTTATCTTAAGTATCCTAATTTTATCATCCATGAAATTTTTCTGCACATTCTCCACGGCAATGGAATGAGATTTGGCGTCAGCCTCCACTCCTATAAAGGACCAGCTTGGATTCCTGTGACAACTCAATATGGGGAAGATACAACTGGCACCAGTTCCAACGTCGATACCTAACACGCTCAAATCGGACGATTGACACTCGACAAGCTTCACTAAATCCTCTATCCAACAAATGTAATTCAGCCTCTGAGGGACGGCGGGTATCATTCTATCATTTGGAAGTCGAATTCGCTTTTGGAAGTATCTATGAAGTAAGGCACATGTCAAGGCACGTAGGGCATCAGGATTCTTGAAGTCGAATTTTGTTTTGCCCTTCGAGCCAACTGTCATGAATTCTCTCAACTCCTGATAATCGCAAGCTAGTTTCTTGAAATCAGGCTCCTTTCGGAAAATGTTCCGCCTATGCATGAAGGCATTGAAATTTGGCATGACGATGTTTGTTCCTAGTCTATATTAAATTAATTATGATAGACTACTTAGATGATGTTAATATGACATTTTAATATGGGTGGATTGATCATTAATAATTCAAGAATTCAAGAAAATATAATAAAAATCGATATCAGTGAAAGAATGATGGCACTGGCCTAGTGCACTTCACAACACATGTGCGCAATAGAAAAAAAACCGAACAAGTTTTATTCGTTCAAGACATTTGAAAATACGAAACTTTTCATGATCTCATATCTAATTATAAATTATTCAATTTTATATCGTCGTGATTACTACTTCAATCAATTGATTATTAAACATGGCAAAACATCATCCGGACTTGATCTTTTGTCGTAAGCAACCCGGGGTAGCGATCGGACGTCTTTGTGAGAAATGTGACGGACGATGCGTCATATACGATTCCTATGTTAGACCCTGCACTTTGGTCAGAATTTGTGACGAATGCAATTACAGGTCATACCAAGGTAGATGTGTCATCTGCGGTGGGCCAGGAGTTAGTGACGCATATTATTGTAAAGAATGTACACTATTAGAAAAGATAGAGACGGTTGTCCGAAGATTGTCAATTTGGGTAGTGCCAAACGGACCTGTTCTACGAATGAAAGGAAAAATATGGATTTAAAAGGAGGTAGCATAGGCTTGGGAGTCATGAGATTCCCATCATCATTCATCAAGAATTTACATAAACCAAAAAGACAGTCTCGTGTTTTATTTAATTTACTATTATGGTATAGTGGAATAGTCTGATTTTATTCTTTACGATACATACACACAACCCACATAATGACCTGGCAATGGATTTCATGATATACACCATTTTGTATCATTCCGTCGATCATGTGTGATATAATATTGTCAATGTAAATATATAATTACAAATATGAAACGTTGGCTTTCTCTTCCTCCTCTCCATTTTCTACATCGTTATCTCGTCAATACAGTAAAGTATCGGATCGGTTCCTTTAGTGTACTTTGATGGTTCGTATTAACCTTGTATTCATCATTTATTCAATGTTTGTTTTTGTGTAGATGTCTGTATATGTGTAGGTTAAGTGTGATGTATTTGATCTCGCTTCTTATTCTTATTCAACTCATTTATTATTGGTATATCAGCTATGGTTTTCTCAATTTATACATCATTTTGGCTGTTGTATGTCTTCCCAGGGGTCGGAGTGCGAGTTCGATCTTGATCGTCGTTCCTGAACGTTCGGGAGATTTGTCATGAGGTGTCGGTGTACGCGAATGAATGGGACCCTCTTGAACTTGGGGTTCTGGATCGATCAGCTCGCTTCTCGCACGAGAGACTTCTGGATCGCGTCCTACTACGCGACCCACTGGCCAAGCGTCTCTGAACGGGCGGGCGATTTATTATATAGTCTGGTGAACGTGATTCGGACTTCAGGCGAGATCTTGATCGTCCTCTTGAGCTTCTTGATTTACTACGCGAATCACCACTTGAACGTCTATACGAGCGAACGGGTGATTTGTCGTAGACAGGTGATCGTGAGCGTGATTTATTTCTAGATCTTGAACGATCCGCTGGGCTTCTTGACCTACTTCGAGAGTCACCACTTGGCACATCCTCTTTCAATTTAATATAAGAGGATTCACCCTCGTGGGATTTAAATTTAGTGTTATTTAATTTTCTAATAGCATAACGCATATCATCATAAGTTACAAATTCAACAACTCCTCGCCGCCCTTATAAACATCGGCAAAACAAACCTCGCCCACTTCCCGCATGTGATCTTTTAAATCTTGCCAACTACCTGATGATGGTAAATTACTGACTTTGACGCGAAATTTTGAGCGTCTTTGTGGCTAATGAGGACCTGCCCGAGGTTGATCCATTCTTGAATCTTGAGGTTCTTTCTCTTCCACATTAGAATTCTACACGGAGACGGCAACCATCGAACTTTTTACCATCACGAGCTCTGACGGCCTCCTCCGGCGTCACGGTAATCATGAAATTCTACGAAAGCAAATGGAAGTCCACGCCTGGATTTTAAGATCTATGAAAGCAATCTTTCCAAATTTATAGAATAAATCTTCCAGGTCTCTGGTGCGCACATCTGGCGGCAAATTGCCGACAAAGATGCGCTTCATATTGTCTCGTCGAGACATGGTTTTTGAGGTTGGTGCTTGTGGATATAAATATATCGCCCTCTCTTCCTCTCCTCTCTCTCTCTATATATATATATGTATATATATTTGAATATGAATATATATATGAATGGGGTGGAGTGGTTGGGTGTATATATAGGTAGTTAAATATTTAGGATAATTCTAATAATTATAATAGAGTGTCAAATGTTATTAAATTTAATAATAATGTAAAATTTGTTATTTATATCATCATGATGTATATATCTTATCATCACCATCATCAGATATATTCTATTGAGCGCGCACATTGCGCCCGAAAATACGGTGGTGCGGCGTGCGCCGCCGGGTTGCCTGGCGAGTGGAGTCAGCAGCGACGTCGCGGCAGGAGAAAGCACGGCGGCCCGCGATGGATGGCAGCAGCAGCAGGGATTGTGTGGGCAAAACGGACACTGCCTCTCCGGGCCTGGCTCTGTGCTTTCCCGACGCCGACGCACATTGCACAAATCGTCACTTTGGCAGCGGCGTACCCTCCATCTCTCTCTCTCTCTCTCTCTCTCTCTCTCTCTGTGCCTTTCTTTCTCCCCTTCTCTGTCCGCCTGTGTGCCTGTTGTTCGTGTGTGTCTGCCCTCTATCTGCGTCGGCAAGTAGAAAGCAGCGCGAGCCGCCGGTCGATCAGGGGATTCCAGGAATGACCTCTGCATGAAAATGGGGCTTTTATATTGGACTGGCATGAATTTCTGGGGTCATTCCGTAAACTATATGTTTTTCCTAAAATACTTGAAATTCCACTAGAATTCCCGGAATTGTTTTTCCATGTTCGATTAATTTTTCCCTGAATTGGAAATACGCGTGCATTCTCAAATTCTCTTTCTCTAGAGCTGGCCCAAATGCACGTGCATTTGTAATCCTCAAGAATTATGGTCGACAAGGCTGGACTATATTGCATAACGACATCATCTAATCAACTCCCCATATATTGTACCACTGTGATTTGACACCCTCGAGCATGGCTCAACGAGTCCTTCGAGGCTCTTACGATCTGGCGGTCATCGGAGGCGGTATTGTTGGCCTGGCGACGGCTAGACAAGCACTGACCAGGAATCCAAAATTGAGAGTCTGTGTCGTGGAAAAAGAGAAACAATTGGCTAGTCATCAGAGTAAACGGAATCGCCAGGAGCAGTGCATTAATGGAATATATTACAAGAAAGGATCGTTGAAAAGCAAATTCTGTAATCAAAGGAGGCTGAATTGATCAAAGAATATTATTGTCAGACCAAAGGGGACTGCCTTACAATCAGTGCGGCAAACTGATCGTTGCCACCCCATAAAAATGAGCTCAAGACACTGCACGACCTATTCGAAAATGCACAACACAATCAGATTCGAGGCATAGAAATGGTGACAGGCATCGGAGTTGAAGAGATACAACCAGGCTGTAGCTTACTGCAATAGAGGCAATCTGGTCGCCAAATACAGCAATTGTTGATTGGCAGAGGGTTGCTCTGTCATATGCCGAGACTTTAAGCGACTTGGTAGGACTATATTTACCGAGTTTACTACTTATAAATTTGAGCCAGCATGTGAGGACCGTTGATCCTGGTCAATGCATCATCCGATGAAGATAAAATTGAGGCCAGATCCATTGTTATATGCGCGTGCTTGTATTCAAAGACTATTTCGCCCGGCAAACAGTCAACGACGTACCCCAAAAGTGGTCCCCTTCAAGGGTAACTATTTTATGCCTGACGACAGGTTAGCGAAAACAATCAAGACAAACATCTACTCCTGTTCCAAACCCCAAAGTGCATTTCTAGGCGTCTATATAACTCCACGAATTGATGGTCTGGTCATAATAGGACCCACCTCCATATTGATGACACTGGGCTACGAGAAGTATCACCCAAGAGCCGATGTGAAATCCCCTGATCTGTATCATATGGCATTCTACTGGAAAATTTCCTGAGAATGCTTCGTAGAAAAGATTACTTCAAAGCAGGTTTATTGGAGCTCTGGCGACTATTTTCCTAATGATAAAGTGTACAGTGATGCATGCAAGTTTTTTACCTGAATTGAAGAGATTGCTGACTTAGTTGATAATGAACTTTTGTAGAATTGTGAGCTCAGAAAGCTCTGGATAAAGGATGGCGAGCTTGTTGACTCGATTTTTGTCTGAATATGGTGTTCTACCCAGATTTTAAGAGGATTTTGCATGTACGAAATTGTCCCTCGCCTGCAGCAACCTCATATCGTTAGCCATAGCCGAACGAATCGTCCAGCAAATGGAGAGGGACGTTTGATCTAAATAAACAACTATTTGAATTTTTTCATTATTATATATTGCTGTTAAACTATTGAGATCACTTGCTGATATCTGTGATATTTTAAAACCTCTTGATCTATACACAAATGGACTGACAGACCAGATCAAGTCTCGCTGATCGGGTAGCGGGAAATAGTCCGTATGTGTAATGCTAAAAACGGTGGCAAAAATTCATAAAACAAAATATTTAGAGTTGGCTTATTAGCCATTTTGTTAGAAAATAGAATCGCATATCAAAGAAAAGTGAAGTGGTCATCAATGAGTGTCCATCGAGGAATAAACTTACTATAGAAAGTGCAAAGTATATACCAGTGGCCCATTTCTTCGCCTCTCAGCTCCCAGTGAAGTACGCGAGCATTGCGTAAAAATATCAACTGAGTAGTAGTCCATCTCAATGTGTTCCGCAAGGTGAAACACCAGCAACCCGTCCTGTAGGCAACACTCACCAATCTTGAAATGTCTTTCGTAGATAGCCGTGCCGAGATCCAGTGCACCAAACGCAACAAGTGTAATTAGTCTACAAAATGCGCCCTAATTTCCGGTCCCAGTTTATGATTCGAATTCGATAAAATGAGCCACCAAATCACCGCACATCCACCAGGAGGCTCCTCGCCAAATATGAATGAGGATCGGCGATTGAGTTGCCCAGAGCGCCGCCAATTATACCACCCAAATAGATGATAAATATTGCACCGAACTTATGCACAAGCTCGAGGGCACTCCACGGCCAGCTAAAGCAAGTATATTGAACGAGAGATGATAAGGATAGCTGGTATGAATGAACATGTAGGTGAGATAGCGCCACACTTCACATAGCGTCTATATGGATTAAAGATGACACTACTGAAATGGCACTGGCCCCGTCAGTGAAATCTTCTCCTCGGATCTGAGTGCATAGTATAGAAACGAAACGAGCCTGGTTATCACTGATGAATGTGATGAAAAAACGGATGATTTCATAAACGAGAGGGAAGCTGTTGTGATATTGGTATTGGTCGTTGTAAATTCTGTCGCTGTTGTGCTCGGCTGTCGAAATTAATTATGTTGAGAATGGCGCTGAACTGACGCTATTGTAAGCCTATCCAGTTCTTTGGTCGCAGTGGCGATTTTGATTTCTCCCGCCAATTGCTTATAAAAGTATCTTTGTAATCTTTCGGATAGACTTCGTAAGTGGCGAATTTAATCTGAGGTGGTCTGATGGTCTCCGGAGTGAGTTCTGCGTCAGTGGTGAACGCTGATGATCGATTGCTGTCGCAGTTGACTCCTCGTTCCTTACTCGTTAATAACGATGAAGATCAAGCCGAGTTTCAGTGTTGATGCCGATGATGATTAAAAATAGGTTAAAAACTATATAATACATATGTCTTTGGGTGTTATCATTCAATGTGACGTCTCTCAATCCTGGAACAACCTGGAAAAGGTGGAACAATCCATCTCCACAACAACCACTACAACTAAGTGGCGCCCATCCCCACCATTAAGTATGAACGATTGATTCATGGTATTATGTAAACAGTTTAACATCACAGTCACTGACTGGCGCGCCAACCAACCAACAGCAGATCTACTTGGCGCCTTCAAATGATCGACCTCACCGCCACCGCTACTGCAGTCTGCGGTGCCGCCGCTACCGCCAGTCACACAAAAACAAACCAGATATGTTCTAACCCAATTCAATGGCTCATTATTTACTTTTATCGTTGTTATTATTAATCGGATTGTGTTCGCCAGCCTCCTCCTCCTCCTCTCCCATGATGCCAGCAGATTCATGTGGATTTCGTCGAGTAGTTCACGTAACTGCCAGAATAAAACATGTTGATTTCATAATTTGCTGGAGCCTGTACCAGCTCCGACTACAATACCCAACTTCATGCTTGCCGAAAGGGGCAGTGCCAACAGCAGCCACCAGGCGCCGCCGCAGCGGTTAAGCATAGTTTTATTGGTTTTGGTCCGAGCCGACAGTCACAGCGCTTCTCGTTATGATTCGTCAGTTTAATTGAGATTCGCATCATCAAGCATAAAGTTAGGAAGAGCTTTTTGAGAACAGAAATCTGCTGCTAACTAGCTTTGGTTGTGAGCTGTGAGTTAACCTCCACAAATGGTCAATGAGAGCATTCAACTGCTCATATCTATTTTCTCGTATTAGGAGTCAAATGACATATCGCTCGACCTCAGTTTGTCGCATGAGATTCCATGCATACAACATGACTTCTAGGCCATGTAAGTTAAAGAAGTTTGAGCACACAGTTAATGGTCGGCTCTATGAATAAACGAATCTCCAGACAAATTCCTATATAAGAATAGGATAGATTGGCTTTACAGAAATATGGCGATATTTAAGGTCTTTTGTCCAGACAAGCTTCTGCAGGCGAAGAACTCGGTGAGTGATTCTAGGAATGGCAACAGCCTTCGAGACAGTGCCTGAAGCGCACATTGGCTGGAATTACTGCTAGATACCCTCTTTAACAGAAAGATCTCACCTGGAAGAGGGCCAACAAGGTCTCATGCTGCGAGCTAAAAGGCCATTAGAGGGAGACACTTTGTGACCGACAAATTGATGGATGAGTTTTTGATTATTCCACTTGAGGTGTGGGTTTA